>ML784139.1:1040024-1059471 GCA_009831015.1 Picea engelmannii | reverse complement strand
TCCGAACAAAATAAGTGGTTGAAAACAATTTTGGGTTATCATTATGAAATCATATACAAAAAGGGAAAAGATAACATAGTAGCAGATGCATTGTCAATACAACGTGAGGAGGACGACTACCTCTTTGATTTATCCTTACCAGTCTCGGATTGGATTGAATAATTGCACCAAGAGTGGCTAACACACTAGACTACCTCCAAATTAATTGAGCGTCTTTAGGATGACCCTAATCCTCCCACTGGATACACTTGGCAGGATAATATTCTCCGATATAAGGATCACCTAGTTCTCTCACCCTCCTCAGCACTCAAGCCCATTCTCTTAAAAGGAGTTGCACTCCTCAGCTATAATGGGTCATTCGGGATCCCAAAAGAAATATGCTCGTGCTCGTCATTATTTTTTGGGGGCAAGCATAAATAAGGATATACTTCAATTTGTAACAGAATGTGAGGTGTTTCAGGATAAATCCGTGAGTGCGGACACAAACCGATCTCCCTAGATCCACCTGGATCTAGAACAAAACAGGACAGAATAATACACTTTCCCTATGTCTAGCCTATTGAATGAACTGAGAGATGAGGATCATGGACGTACCTTATGAACGCTTTCCTTAGATCTCTGTTGTTCCAAGTTTCGCTCCAATGCTCTTGCACCGTTCAGATCACAACAGTACAAACCAATCGAAGTGAAGGCAGATTAATATATTCAATAGCTAGTCTATACATATGATCAAGGAGTTATGTAATAAAGTGACATCATCTTTATGGGAAAGGGACATATTACTGTATTGAATTAATTGAAAGTGAAACTTACAACCTGAGCCTTGATGTCGTAGGTCTCCTTTCGATGGCTCCTAGATCTGACACACACACTTTCTCATGCATGAAGAAAATCAACCACTTGTGATGACCTTGTTGTTGTCTCTTGCTGTTGTAGCATCAGTCCTCCATACAGTCTTGCACTAATTCTCTAATCAATCTCTAGCTAGCTTGCTGCTTATTCTTCTTACTTAACCCTTTCCATGAGAAATCTCCTCAATATATAGGAGAAGATAGATTAGTTACTTGGATAGGAAATGATCCCAAGATATCTGGAATGCCAGCACCTGAATAACCATTCGAAGCCAACTCATGTTTCTAGAATATTCCCTTCTAGAAGGTTCGAGATCTTATCTTTTTCCTTCCTTTGGAACATGTTCGCACCGTGGCTATTAGGTACAATGCGAACCCCTCGCACTCCATTTTAAAGCAGCCTGCGAGAATCAGGCATTCTCGCAGGCAGGTATATAGGTAGCCTTCGAACATCCTTTAAAAGCATGATTTCTGGAAGAAGACAAATGCAACTTTTTTCAGGAAAGTGTTCTTAGTGAAGAGCTTGATTTTCCATCATCATAACATCATCATGACATCATCACGATGACCAAAATTGTGGATAAAAGAATGCCCCCCAAAGTCTGAGAGTGGAATCAGTGACAGTCGATGGACTTTGTAAGCTGCATATGTGTGTCAAGAACCAAGAGCACATCTAATCGAAAACCTGCAAACATCCAAGCATCAACCGAATATCATGTATACCAATTTCTGAGGAAGGCATTCCCATACTCAGATCACAGACTGATGACATCATAAACAAAGGTCATGTCCACCAATCATACACTGTGGATCCATGTCGTCATAATATAGCACAACCACCTGAATACACTGTGGATTTGTGCGACAAATTTTCAATCAAGACGTCATAGCCACGAAACATACACAGTGGATCTATGTGTCACAAATTATACATACTCCATCGCAACCTAGACCATAAAGACAATATCCAAGGTCTTCAATCTCATCGCCCAGAGTACGAATCTAACCACGTGATTACATGTGTCGAAGTCGAACATGGTAGAAACCACTTGATTATTGGTCATTGATGTAACCGTTAACAAGTGCGAGGGAAATCACCATTGATGTCAATGACTCCCAAGGTACTACAGTACAATCCACCGACTGTGAATAAATGAGTTGAGGTCGAACAACCAATGGAATCTTTCGATCAAGGGCCAATGATGCAAATCCATTGTCGAAAGTGAGGAAAGTTGCCATTGAGGCATGCAAGATCCAAGGTACTGAAAAATTTCTAAGCCTCGATTCTGGATAATGTGTTGAGGTCGACGGAATAAGAATCATCACAGGAGGGCCTTGATGTATCCCCCATCAGTGACACGAAATGAGTAACAGAGTTTGAAAGTGAAACAAAGTATGTGACAATTGGAATTTGGAAACAGGGAAGGCCGACACAAAATGAAAGGATAACCGCAGATGGCCGACTCAAATAAAGGTTTCAGATGGACATCTCTTGAACATATGACTGACACGACCAATGATTTGGCAGCATTGACTCAAAAAATGACACATGGAAAGACCTTGTTATTAAATCGAATGAGAGACAAATGGATTTCCCAAACCGGCTTCAAATGATGAATAGGGGGTGTCATGTTCAAGAGCGACACTTACTGCCAACTAATACAAAGATGAAACATATCCCTTTCCCAAATTTCCCCCCACCATTTCTGGCAAGTACCTCTTTATTTTTACGCAATCTTGAAGAGGATCACATATGCTTGTTGATATAAGCTCATCCTTTGGACGAGTCCCTCAGAGTACTTTTAACAAACCCTAGGAAGGAGTGGTTTGGTCCCATCATGGGTCTATCAATGTTTGTTTAATGAGTCCAGAGATAGTAAACTCGAAGGTTTTTCAATATTATAGAGTTTGGAAAAACACTCAAAAGAGAACTCTCTTAGTTCCTTTTTCGTACAATAGTCCAACGAGACCAAAAAAGGGTTAAACTATCGCTCGAAGGACGCATACTTCAAGTACTTTAACGAGCGTGAAAATAGCAAGATCGCTCGACAATCTTTTCATGTTTAAAGAGTCTGAAAAGAGCTTAAAGATAACTCTAGGGGGGTTCCTTTTTCGTATAACCATAACGAGCCCGAAAAAGAGATAAAATGACGCTCGATCGCATTCTTATGTTTTTTGCAAGCGCAAGAACGGATAAAAAGCGCTCGAGGTTGGATGTCAAAATCATAACAAACAACCAAAATCACACCACACCAAGTAAAAATTCTGTCTGTAATCATCCACACTTGCACCTGCCAATCATTTCACTCATTTCCTCATTAGTGATTAGGGTTAAATAGGAAATAATTATAAAAAACTCACTTTTGATATAGTAAAAAGTAATAAAATGAACAAATAACAAAATTTACCATATCACTTTCACATTTTACCATTTGAGTGCCAAAAAACCTTCATTTACCCCCTATCTTCGGCGTCGAATTCCAGGAGCTACAGGAGACCATTTGACGTGCCGTTAGTGATATTTTGGTAAGTGCCTCATCCCTTATCTTTTCATGGTTCAAAATTATGTTTTTATTGGTTAAAAGTCAAGTTTTAATTCAATTTTTTAAACCCTATGCGCTTGGGAGCATTCTCGCAGGTGGCCCATATGGGACCTGCGAGAATGACCCATTCTTGCAGGTGGGCCATGGGCCACCTGCGAGAAGTTTGCACCGTGCGAAGCAGGCCACCTGAGAACAACGCAAAATCCAATTTTTTTTTATAACGTTTAGCCAATTGCAAGATGTTTATCTCATGAATAAAATCACTAACCATGTTTGTGTGTTTTTATGCAGGTTTCTAGCCACAATCATGGTGTTAGAGTGGCGGGAACGAGAGCACGAGGAGGATAATGCCAATGCGGAAAACCATCCTCCAACTATAGCCGCACTAAGAGACTGTGGTCTCTTAAAGTATTTCCGCATCCCGGGCATGAGAGCCCAAGTTCGATTATTGGAATACTTAGTCTGGATGTGGGATCCAGACCAACAAGTGTTCATCGTGGGAGCTCATACATTGACCATCGATATCGAGGATATCTATTTCTTGAATGGATTATCCAGACGTGGATCCTATGTCAGTTTTTCTGGCAGCAGAAGAGGTGGCTTGAAAATGAGCGAGTATTGTAATCAGTATTGCGTGCCCGAGGCAGAACGACAAAAAGGAAAAGTGGCAATTTGGGGAGTGACCGATTTGACTCTCCGTACCATTCTCTTTACCATTGCTCGAATGGCGGGAAGTGTTGCTCCGCATATGGCTCTGCAAATATATTTCCATTACGCCATCGAGTGTACTGAGCCCCGGGTATTCAACTGGGATGACGCAATGTTACGCAATGTCAAGAAACAGTTGACTAAGTGCAGGCGAGGAGATATGAAGCAGTTTGGTTATGGGTCTCTGCTAGTGTCCATCTTTCTGGAGAGAGTCCCGGTATTCCATCTACAGGATGAGTGGGATCTTCCTGGTCCCAGAGATCCGAGGATGTTGCGGTGGTGTCGTCTTATGGCCCGACATGTGGCAGGTCCCATTGTCAAATATGACAATGTTTTCTTTGACTGGTTGCGGACTCAGATGCTGATGGTGGACGACTATGCCTACGTCGGGATAGATTTCAAAGGAGATCCAGATCTTGCACTTCCTGAAGACGCACAGTGGGGAGACCTCGGTAAGAAGTACACAAATTTTCTTGTTTTTGAATGTTTTTGGATTTTTAACCATATTAAATGTTTTTGTTTTTATAGTTTTACCCGAAGACTAACACCAAATTCTTGTTGATAACATAGACGTTGGACCATACAGACCTGCTGGCAGTTCTCCTATCCAGCGGCAAGGAGAGGTAGCAGTAGCAGTTCCACAGTACGTCGAGGACTATCTGACAGTGGAGCAGAACTTAGAGGGTCTGATGGCAGACGTTCCAGATATGACTCTGGAGGATATTCCATGACGTGATCAATGTCACACTGTGGGGGTCTCTGCCTCTATGGGTCGTCTGCTCTGCAGAGTTGCTAGGACATTAGTGTGCTATCGTGAACATCATCCTTGATGTCATTATGTAAAAGCTATGAGATTCAATTTTGATATTTTGGTCTTCGGACACATTTTGTAAAAACAAACTTTGATCGTTATATATATATATACACGGCTTCTACCGACTTACTTTACATTGTGTACATTTTAATGTGTTTGATTTATAAGTGATTTAAATGCCTGTCCAATACATAATTAGCTAAAGCATCTGTCAATGTATTAAGACATCTAGGAATGTGTTGATATTCAATGTAATCAAAATGTCGTTCCAAGAGGCGAATCCGCAAATATACCCTTAATAAAGTAGGACTTCGAATAGAATATACATTACTGAGCTGTAATACTACCAGCTGCGAGTCAAGTCGCACAACCAAATGATGAATTCCAAGAGAGATAGCATCCACCAATAATTCAACAACGACGCTATACTCTACGATGTTGTTGGTTGCTCGGCCAAGACATATACCTCGTAGAGATATGAGTTCATTTTTTGGGGCATAGATTTCCCATGCAGCGGAAGCTAGGTTCCGAGTACTATGGCTAGCATCGTCGGCGAAGCCAATGTAAGGTAGCAAATACTCCGACATCTGGCAATCAAACACAATGTCACGTAAGGGTAGAGACCAGATAACGTCAAAAGAAAAACTAAAGTAACACACATATGCAGTATGATACATAAAATACAAGTACTCATGCACAAATGACTTATGCATAGTACTTCTTTAAGTACAACCCATTCCTGGGTTCACTTAAAGGTACACCATCATAATCTACCAGCTCATACGCTCTTTTTTCCAAAACTTTTCTAACAATGTAAGGCCCACGCCACATTGGTTTGAATTTCCCAGCTCCTAAGACATCTTTATCTTGCTCATATAGAAGAACAAGATCTCCTTCGGAGAAGACACGAGGTTTGACATGCTTGTCATACTGTGCCTTAATGCGTTTCTTCTGGGCTTCTATTACAAGAGTAGCGTCACGACGAGTCTCGTCTAATCGCATCAGATACAACAGACGTTCCTCTTCAGCAGAAGTGTTGGGTAAGAGTTCTACAACTAGCTTCAAAGACGGTATTTCACATTCTATTGGCAGAATGGCTTCCATGCCATAAACTAATTGAAAATGTGTAAATCCTGTGGCAGATTTAACAGATGTCCGATATGCCCACAATGCCAAAAATAACATCGTGTACCAGCTAGTTTTATGGATTCCTATCATCTGTCGAATCATAGTTATAAGAACCTTATTGATGGCTTCAACCTGGCCGTTGGCCTGTGGATAATAGGGTGTTGAGCTATCATGGTGAAGGCCCAACTTCTCTGTAAGTTCAGACATCATATAATTTCTAAAATGACTACCTTGATCGGTAATGATAGCCTGAGGAACACCAAAACGAGTGATGACATGGTTGAAAAGAAATAACGTTGTAGTCTTCCCAGTATTATCGAATGTCAGCATCGCCTCGGCCCACTTTGTGAAATAATCAACAACTATAATAATATAACCATGCCCCCCGGCCGAGTGAGGGTGACATGTCATGAAATCAATGCCCCATTTAGCGAAAGGACCTACTGAGACCACAGGATGAAGGGGAGCAGGATGCGACTGAATCTTCTGATTATAGGTCTGGCAGGCATGACACTTCTGAACAACAGTAATGCAGTCCTTGAACAAGGAAGGCCAAAAGTAACCTGTACGTAAGATCTTTTGGGCAGTAGCATACCCAGACATATGACCACCACATGCTCTTGAATGGCAGTCATTCAAAGATTTCTCAGCTTCGTCAAAATTCAAACAACGCCGAAAGATAGAGTCAATGCCTCGACGGTATAGAGTATCGCCGAGGATAATATAATGACGTGCTTGATAACGGATACGACGACGTTCGACACTAGACACAACAGGCTGGAAATTTTGAGTTTGGAGATATATAATGATATCTCCGTACCAAATATCATTAGTACTGATAAGGAAAAGTGACTCGTCCGGTAACGAATCGACTGCTATTTTTTCCGTGGCAGTGTGGGGAAAATCAGAAATTAACTCAGCAAAAACTAGGGATTTCTTCGACGTGGCGCGATCGAATTCCAAATCGAACTCCTGGAGAATGAAAATCCACTTGGAGTACTTGCCCCCCATCAATTGACGTGTCAATATATGTTGCATGGGGTTACAGTGTGAAATCACCATAGTCTTCCTGGAGAGAATATAATGACGAAAACGTTGAACTGCTTGAACAACAACCAAGGCCAGTTTCTCAACATGTTGGTACTTGATTTCCATGGATGATAAACTTCTACTCAAGTAATATATGACATGTTCATCGTGGTTATCATCCTCTTGAACGATGACCATGCCGATAGTATACTCGGAAGCAGCTAGATAAAGAAAGTAATCTCGACTATAATCCAGAGGGAAAAGAAGAGGAGCTTTCGTGAGGGACAACTTTAAAGCTTCAAAAGCATTGTTAGCAACCTTATCCCAGACAAACTCTAAACCTTTCTTTAGAAGACGTGTGAAACCACAGGTAATCTCGGCATAATTCAGAATGAAACGACGAAGAAAGTTTGCTTTCCCCTGCAAACTTTGTAACTGGCGTAGTGAAGAAGGAGGAGGGAGATTAAGAATTGCCTCAACCTTAATAGGATCTACCCGGATCCCCTGACGTGAAACAATGAAACCAAGGAGACGACCTTATTCTACGCAAAAGACACATTTATGAGGATTCGGGCGAATGCGATAGAATCGACAATGAACGAAAATCGCTCGGAGATGATTAGGGTGATTGACTCGGCGTAAAGAGTGAGCCGGAAAATCGTCCAAATAAGGTTGAAAGATATGCTTGATATCGTGAAATGCGTAAGACATAGCACGTTGGAACGTTGCACCTGCGTTCTTCAGACCGAAGGGGAATTTTCTATAGGAAAAAGTACCCCAAGTACAAATAAAAGCCGTTTTATGTTGGTCCTCAAGAGCGATATTAATTTGATTATAGCCGGAAAATCCATCCATGAGAGAAAAGATTTCGCTGCCGGCACAGTCATCGACGATCTGGTCAACGAAAGGGGTTGGAAAATTGTCTTTCGGACAAGATTTGTTAATATCCCGATAATCAACACAAACGCGTATACTACCACCTTTCTTATCAATCGGTACGGGGTTGGAAACCCATTCTGTCAATGCCACGGGATAAATAAAACCGGCTTTAAGAAGTTTTTCAACTTCGAGTTTAATGGTTGCCGCTTTACGTGGATGGACAGGACGGAGGCGCTGCCGGACTGGTTTAGCTCCGGGGTATGTCTTAATTTCATGGACAACAATAGTAGGGTCGATACCTGGCATCTCTTCGTAACTCCAGGCAAAGATATCACAAAATTCTTTAAACAAGGAAGTATAAGTGACAATTTCTTCGGGAGAACATGAAGCTCCAATATGAACGTTCTCAACTATCCCAGGTTTAAATGAAATATCTATGGGTATCATGGGGGAAATTTTACTGAGGTTCCCTTCTACAAACACATCTCGTGTAGATTGGGGAACAGTGGATATAACAACAACGGTCGACGGAGTCGAAATCCACTGATAATTCTCAAGAGTTTGTTGTTCCAGAAACAGTATGGAACGATGATGCCCATCGCCCCGAGGGGTGTCCTCCATGATGGACATGATCATCACGTCAGTGGGGAAGATGACACGGAAAGGATCAGGAGACAACTCATCGCAAGAAGAAGTAGTAAGGGTTGCTGATTGAATGGCTTGATAAGCGGACTCAACCGGACTTAACGGCATGACGTCGCCGAAACGAACATGATCTCCAAGATCAGGGACTATCCAAGGGTCGGCAGACACAGGGAGTTCATGAGGCATAATAGAGATCATATTAATAGAAGCAACTGACAGGCGTGGAATATCGGGTGGTGGTGGTATGGGGAAAGTACCCATTAACTACGAGTCTTTTAAAAGACCGACTCCAACATTCTCGTAACCCGGTGGGGTTTTAGCTATGAACGACACGTTGCTAGTGCGAGTATCGACATTAAAGAAGGAAATTTGATCAACCGTAACCACTTTTCCTTGGTGAGGAAATTGTATGACACGAAAAAGGGTTGACACAACAGCACGCATAGAATCGACCCAGCTACGACCAAGTAGAAGATTGTAATCTAAGGGAGCATCGAAAACTTCCACTTCAACCTGGACGGTCTTACCTTCGAGAGTAACAGGCAATGACGGAAGAACACCGTAAGGCTTAAAACCAGAGTCGTTGAAGGCTCTCAAAGTGTTTTGTGATTCGTTTAACGGGGGAGAGCCAATGGCTTTCCAACAAGTAAAAGACATTACACACGTAGAGGCACCCTCATCAACAACAGTTCGACAGATGTTCTTGTCGGAGACAACAACTTGTATCTGAAAAGCAAGATGTGGGGGTAACCTTGGAACATGATTGTCCAAGTCAAAGACTATCAAATTCGTATCTGTAGGATCGATTCCACCTATAGCTTTCAACATATCCCTTCGCTGTGCAGGACAAGACTGAAGGACTTCAAGGGAAGACATCGCTGAAGGTGCTTGGGCCAGATCTTCAACAATGCTATAGTTCTAGGCTGCGCGAGGATGAGGATTGAATGTCAATTTTTTAACGACACCTTTCGGGGGTGATCGTATAACTGTGTCGAGACTCGGTTGTTCGATATGAAGAGGACCATTTGCGGGTGGATTCGGTGGAGAGGGTTGTACCAGATCAGGAGGTAAGTCGTCAACCTTCTCCTTAGAAGGAGTATAGTCTTTAGCTCTAGTGGTAAGTGCAACATTGTCTTTCTTGGAATTACCGGTGCACATAAAAACATAAGATGACGTAGAAGTAGAGGGTTGGTCGTGGATGACCAACGAAGCTTGTTGTTGAGACGGGAAGGGTTGAGACAAGACTGTCGGAGTAGAGGGTTTGGGTGTTCCTTGAAGGAACTTGTTAACCTCGGCACGTCTCGGACAATCCTTTGTGTAGTGATCGTCACCACATATAAGGCAAGGGTAGCGTGGTTTGTTCTTATCCCAGTCTTCAACAGGAGGGGTTTTGGTTTGCTCATTCGGATTATTATTTTTACTCTCCTTATTCTTGCCTCTCCCTTTCTTAGATTTGTTCTTACCGGTCAGTGTAGAATGAACATCATTCACTTCAGAGGTTTTACCGACGGGAGGAGCAGGAGACGAAGCACTTTGGACATTAGAAGAGTTGGATTTAGGGGTCACGTTTGAAACGGAATGTGATTGGGCATGGGTAGTCCCAATCACACCATCGGCTGCATGTGAAGCAGCTGGGGTGGTTGAAGCGTTGGAAGTACCAGGACGAGGCAAGTCCGGTAATAGATCATAAAGAGTTCCCGTTTGCGAATAAATGAGATCAAGATACTGAGCACGACTTATAGCCTGCTCTTCTGTAACAACATCTCCCATAGAAATGTCTTTACCGATTTTGTTCACAAAATATTTTGTAAACCATTCTGCTAGTAACTGATCGGGAAGCTCAAGTTTAATGAGACGTCGCCTCCTTTGCCACTCATGAATATGATCAGATATATGAGTGCTTGTATTTTGTTTGAAGGAAGTTAAAATATCAGTCCCAGTATCGTAACGGATCGGTAACTGGTAATGTGTGAGAAAAGCCATAGCAAGGGTGTGAAAATCGGAAAAGAAACCTCGTGGTAACTCAATGTACCACTTCGCAGCAGCTCCAGTGAAGGTTCGTTGAAAAATACGTAGACGAATGGAGTCGTCCATTAACGAATTGGACGAACACCATAAATGAAAAGTCATGACATGATTATTAGGGTCCTCTCCCGCCTTGCCATTGAATTTTGGAATGTCCGATGGAAGCTTTGCAGGAATAGCAGGCCATTGGGGAGAGTGACGAATAGGATCATTGAGAATCCTAGACAAATCTGGCAAATCCAAAGTAGCAAGAAAAGGCAACTGCCGATTCACTTGTGGGTACTGGCGAATTTGGGGCGGAAGCCCTGTTGGCAGACCAGTAGGAGCATAAGAAGACTGTCCGTAGAGGGAAGACCCTGGCTGATTCGGTGGTGGCTGGATAGGATAGTAACCCCAAGGATTATGACCTTGAGTCTGAGTAGGGACCTGAGGTTGAGTAGTTTGACCCGAAACCCAAATAGGATTAGTTACACCTGGATATGGTTGGCCTACAGGAGGGACAGTGGTCTGCCCCCCATCATTTTGAGGAAGGTTTTGTAAAAGCTGATTCCAATACCGGGCCAACTGAGGAGGTATATTTTGTCCAAAAGGGGAGGTTGGTCCCCCTACCGTAGGTATAGTTCCACCTGGAAGTTGTGTGCCAAACGTAGGTTGCGTGGTAACTGTGTTGTGTCCGGGAAAAGGAAAAGGAAAAGGAACCGTACCACCCTGTCCACCAACGGGAATCTGCAAGTTGGGTGCAATAGTCAGAATAGTTCCACTAGGATTAGGATTTCCAGTAGGAAACTGAGGGAGTGTCAGAATGAAACCGGGAATAGGATGCCCAGGAAAAAGAGGACCACCTGGAGAACCGGCTGGGGTTTTCGGAGGTGTTGGATGGGAAACATTCAACAAAGGATTCAACGCATGGTAACCAGGGGGTAAATTTGGATTATCCTAAGGCATTCTCTGGGTATTGATAGGAGGAAGAGTAGTTGCAGTAATTCCGGTTTGGACACTCGTAGTATCTGCAAGATGGGCCATCTCGGGAGGAAGAACAAAACGATAAGTGGTAGTCTCGGGTGTAGTCTCTGTCTTAGGAGACACAGGAGGGTTGATTTCGTAAACAGGGGATGAATCTGTACCGAAAAGAACTCGACGGAAATTACCAGACCAAAAAGGATCTTGGCCTACTACACCGTGAGAAGGCCCAACAGTTGATTCAGAATATGTAATAGCGTTTTCTTCAGAAGGATTTACTCGTCCAACAGGTCGTTCACCACGACGAATGCGATAGTCCTCTATAGTATTGGTAATTCAAAAATCACCTAGAGGATCAGTGCGTTCTACCTGTGGAGGTGGTGTAGAAACGTCTTGGACTTCACTTATGTCCACGTGTGGTAGAGTAACAAGGGGGATTTCAACCTGACGAGGAGAGTCCTCAGGGGTACCCTCAGGTGTTGTTGTATGCAAGGGTTGTGAAATGTTTGGATGTTCCGGGGATAAACCTTGCATCCTACGTGAACGTTGCGGGGGAGAAATTGTAAGCAAGTAACAAACTCCGCAACAAAAATCCTATGGTCAACTTCGAGAAACAAACAACACACACTAGTAAACAAAATCTAGAAGCAATCACCAAGCAAACAATACCTTCCAATACTGAAGCCACTAGTTGGTGATGAAATCCAACGTCGCAACAGCGAGACGAGAAGGGGCGAGGATAAGGTGGAAAAGTTACGTTGACGACCTGCTTAACAGACTTACGCCCTGGTGCAAGCTCCCACACATAATCGTGGGTATACCCTCCAAGGAGCCCGAGTGAGTTTGATCAACGTCGATTTCAGGTACCGTGAAGACTTTCCCCTTCACAGTCACCTTGGGTAAGAACCGAGAGAGATAGGCCACTAAGGTCACCACAAACAACAGTACAGCCTGGGGGAACAGTCGTCAGTCCGATCCACACGCAAGGGCAGGGTATCAAGCCCGAAACCAACTCAAAGGCTTCCACTCATAATTGTGGGTATACCTCGGAGTGATCCCCGTAATACGTGCAATCTCTACACCGATGTCAACAAAGCAGGGTTAGTAACTCTGCCAACACCAATGCGACCTAGTGCTTGACCCTTGTGTTAGAAGGGCGTCCCAAGACAATATGCTACCAATGGAATTTAACACTCCCTAACTCAAGATGCTATCGTGTGTTTTTGAGATTTTGGAGAGTGTATCTCTCTTCCTACTCCAAAGCACTAGCCTAATTAAATGTTGGTGTAAAAGAGCCCTAGAAAAGAGTTACTAGGTAAATTTTAATATTACACAATGTTTTTTAAAAAACTATTGTTTACTCAAAGGTAACGGAAGTGAAACTCGTGATGTATGACTCTGACCCAAATAATGAAAGGATAATGATGAAATATAATTCGTTTCATTCCATGAATCCTAGTTATGGGAGAGAGAGTATCTTCCAAATTAATCTCAATACTACAATGCAAATACAATGCTCAATTTCCGTTCAGATGCCAATGCAAACAATCATATATCAATGAATGATTTCCATATGTCTTTTTCAAATGAACTCTAACAACTTGATTTTCAATGTTTTCGAAAAGGAAAAAAAAAACTCTTGAAAGAAAACTTGTAGTTCACTTTCCAAGAAGAACTCTGATTAATGAGAAAAGAAAACCAAACCATCAATAATCAAACAATGATAACCCAACCAAAACTTTCAACGAAAGTAAAAAACAAAAGAAAACCAAGGAGTTCCTCAATGTTAATGAAAAATGTCCTTTCGAACCACCAAGCAAATGAGAAACACCAAACACTCGACTCTCAACCAATCACTGGTCCTCAGTCAGTGAGGCACACTCAACTCCAGAAGTCAGAGAGAATGAAAATGCCAACAAAAGCCAAGAAATGAAAGTCAAGCTACCAAAAGCAAGAAAGACCTAGAAACCCTAAATCTGTTCAAGCAAGCAAACTACAGCAAGAGATGTATGAGTCAATGACTCGATAAGCCAAAAAGACACAATTCAACTGTTCTAAGGAATTGAAAAAGTCAAAACTTAATTTCAAAAATTTCAAAAAGCTTGCTTGCAGGCAAGCATCCTTACACAGTGCGAGAAGATAGTGTTCTCGCAGACCACTTTGAAGCAAAGTGCGAGGGGTTCGCACTGGAACCTACAAGTAGAGTGCGAACTTAACTGGTTCTCGCAGGCTATCAATGAACACAGTGCGAGAATCCCTGAAGATAATAAAATTTTTGAAAATGCAAGCAAAATTCAAGTTGGCTTATAGACCCAGAAGGTCTCTCAGGATATCCTGAGGACTCAGACACTGACAAAACAGGAGAAATATGCAAATAGAGAAAATGGCCACAGAAAATTCAAAAACCATAAATTAAAAAGGGATATTTCCCCAACGGAGTCTCCAATTTTGTTTCAGGATAAATCCGTGAGTGCGGACACAAACCGATCTCCCTAGATCCACCTGGATCTAGAACAAAACAGGACAGAATAATACACTTTCCCTAGATCTAGCCTATTGAATGAACTGAGAGATGAGGATCATGGAATTACCTTATGAACGCTTTCCTTAGATCTCTGTTGTTCCAAGCTTTGCTCCAATGCTCTTGCACCGTTTAGATCACAACAGTACAAACCAATCGAAGTGAAGGCAGATTAATATATTCAATAGCTAGTCTATACATATGATCAAGGAGTTATGTAATAAAGTGACATCATCTTTATGGGAAAGGGACATATTACTGTATTGAATTAATTGAAAGTGAAACTTACAACTTGAGCCTTGATGTCGTAGGTCTCCTTTCGATGGCTCCTAGATCTGACACACACACTTGCTCATGCATGAAGAAAATCAACCACTTGTGATGACCTTGTTGTTGTCTCTTGCTGCTGTAGCATCAGTCCTCCATACAGTCTTGCACTAATTCTCTAATCAATCTCTAGCTAGCTTGTTGCTTATTCTTCTTACTTAACCCTTTCCATGAGAAATCTCCTCAATATATAGGAGAATATATATTAGTTACTTGGATAGTAAATGATCCCAAGATATCTGGAATGCCAGCACCTGAATAACCATTCGAAGCCAACTCATGTTTCTAGAAGATTCCCTTCTAGAAGGTTCAAGATCTTATCTTTTTCCTTCCTTTGGAACATGTTCGCACCCTGGCTATTAGGTACAGTGTGAACCCATCGCACTCCAGCTTAAAGCAGCCTGCGATAATCAGACATTCTTGCAGGCAGGTATATAGGTAGCCTGCGAACATCCTTTAAAAGCATGATTTCTGGAAGAAGACAAATGTAACTTTTTTCAGGAAAGTGTTCTTAGTGAAGAGCTTGATTTTCCATCATCATAACATCATCATGACATCATCACGATGACCAAAATTGTGGATAACATGAGGTGTGCCAACATAATAAAGGTGAAATGGTCAAGTCTCTAGGATTCCTACAACCCTTACCCATTCCATCTTCTCCGTGGACAAAAATCTCCATGGATTTTATAGTGGGAATTACTAAAGATGGGGACAATTATGTCATCATGGTGGTGGTTGATCACCTCTCCAAGTATGCTCATTTTTGTCCCTTACCTCACCCTTTCACACCGACACTCATAGAAAAATTCTTCCTTGATCATATTTTCAAGCTTCATGGCATGCCAACCTCTATTGTCTCTGATCATGACCCAAATTTTGGAAAGAGTTGTTTAAATTGTAGGGAACCCAACTGAACATGAGCACAACTTATCACCCCCAGTCTGACGACCAAACAAAAGTAGTCAACAAATGTTTGGAAAAATACTTGCACTATTTTTCTTCAGACAAACAACACTAGTGGGTGTAGTGGCTTCCCTTGGAAGAGTGGTGGTACAATACTTCCTATCATACAACCACTAAAATTACCCCATATGAAGCAATGTATGGCTAAAGGACATTGACAATCACTACCTATCTTCCTAGCACATTGAAGGTCCAATATATTGATACAATGTTGAAAGGTCGTACAACCACTCTAGCGGATCTGAAGGATAACCTCCACATGGCCCAAAATTGCATGAAGCAACAGGAATACCAACATCATTCATAAATGATTTTTCAAGAAGGTGATCAAGTGTTTCTCAGGCTCCAACCTTACAAGAAAACATCTCTCAAATTTCATGGATGTCACAAATTGGAAACTAATTTTTATGGAACCTACCAGATCATCAAGTGTATTAATTTTGTGGCTTACAAATTGGCCCTTCCTTCTACTTCCAAAATCTATCCGATGTTCCATGTTTCCTGTCTGAAGAAAGTGGTGGGACAGTATTGTAGAGTCCAAACGATCCTGGGAGAATTAGATGAAGAAGGTTCCATGTGGCTCCAACCAGAGGCAATCCTCAATAACCATGAACTTCAATGACGTAGCCACACTATCAAGGAAGTTTTGATCAAGTGGAAGGACACAACACCATAAGAGGCGATCTGGGAACCCATGACCATACTTCAACATTTTCCGCACCTGCAACCTTGAGGACAAGGCTTCTTTTGAAGGGGGAGGGAATTTTATGATCTTATCCTAAACCCTCTCCATGGGTCATTATTTAGTAGGATATGTTTTCTATTTATTAAAGGCCGACATTAGTTAATAAGGCCTAAGAAATAAAGAAGAATAATTCAATGTAAGAAGACCTAATAGAAGCTTTCACTTCTAGAAATATCTTCCTCTAGAAGTTTCCTTAGAAGGTAGAATTAGTAAAAATAAGAGTAGGAGGCATTGGATATTTTGTCTTGGATATTATTGTAGTAGATATTTTCTCTGTTGGAGGCTTCCCCTCAAAGAGGCAAGTGAAAATTGCTATCATAATAAAGTTGCTCGTCTAGGTGATTATTTTGGTGTTATTATGCTGTTCTTCTGATATTTTTATGAATATATCATTATTATCCTATCATTTCTTGCTAACTATTTTATGTTTTGCATAATATATTGTATCATGAATATTGCACCTTTTAGGGTTGTTTCTTCCACTACTCAATACACTTTCTTGGTATTTTTTTCCACTATTCAACACATTGTTCGAGATACTTTTTTGTACTGGTCATTTTTTGAATTTTACTCTATTTCTAATGATTTATTTGGTAGTTGTAGGTGTTTTTTAGGGTCTTAATACCCTTAGTTTTCCTATTTTATTCCTTGGATTAAAAACCCCACAAGACCCAAGGGATTTAGAGCCAAACCTCCATGGGGTTACAATACCTTTACCTCAAGAGGTTTTTTGAGGGTTTGACTCTCTGTTTTCCTCTTCAAATAGTTTGTAGCTTTTACTTTCAATATATTTTCATACCTATTGGTTCTTTCTTTATTTTTCACACCATTTTATTGCATTTGAAAAGATAAAAAAGAACATATAGAGTAGAACATTCAAACTAGGTTGCATTGCATTTAGTTTATTGTTGTTTTCTACAACCATTGGTTGTCATAAGTTTGATGTTACAGAACATCAATTAGCTCATATTTTCATACCAAATGCTTAGTAAAAATAAAAAGGTCATTCAAGACCCCAATTTTTTCTTACCAATAAGGATTTTTATTGCAAATTTAGCTACATATTTTGAGAGAAATTGTTTTTCCTTAGATTCCCGAATTCACATCCAACATTTTTTCAGTTTTTCAAAAGAAAATTCAACACTTAATACTTTTATTGTATTTCTTTCATAAGTAGGATTTTTATTTCAGGCACTCTCTTTTCAAAATTGTTCCTTTTCCAATATTTTTTCTTTAGCAATTAACTAGTTTCAAAACCACATTGACACACCAACCAAATTTAGAGTTGCCTTGGGACACCATAGCTCCTCGCAGGAGATAGTATCATAGGATAAAATTCCTTTAACCCAGGTTTCCCATTAGGCATTCTATCATCTTTGTGTCATCTCCACTCCTTGAAATATGATCCCTCACCCTGAACTTTCCATAGATTCTAGCTCATCTAAGTCGAAACCTACCTCCCTATTGAGAGGTAATAGTGCACCCAGTTCCAATCCCAACCCTCCTTCACAAGGACCATCATCCCTTAGTTCTACCATGGATAGAACTAATCAAACCATGTTTCCTTTCATGGCTGGATTGAGCCTCCCATATCTAAATAATTTGATTAATGATCCCATACATCATGAGCCTAAATGGCCTCCCATGTATAACGATTTTCCATATGATATCCTCAATTTTAAGGGTAAATTAGGAGAAGATCCTTCCAACCA
This sequence comes from Picea engelmannii, assembly GCA_009831015.1. Classification (NCBI taxonomy): domain Eukaryota; kingdom Viridiplantae; phylum Streptophyta; class Pinopsida; order Pinales; family Pinaceae; genus Picea; species Picea engelmannii. The sequence continues at coordinate 1,041,618 of ML784139.1, read as the reverse complement.
CATAACATATTTCCACCTTTGGTGTTCATCCAACTCCATAACCGAGGACTCAATTATACTAATACTTTTCTAGATAACCTTGATGGGTATCACCGCCAAGTGGTACATTGATCAACCTAGAAACTAACATAGAACATTTTAATCCATTTCAAAGGTGTTTCTTACCTTCTTTTAGTTACTTGTCCACCACGATGTAGGGATAGAAATCCTTACCATTTTTTGAAAAACCATCGCCACCCATATCTTGGACCACATCCATGAGTGGTTTAGAAGACATGGACTATGCAAGGACAAGATTGATGATGTCTTCCTTATGGAATAATTCCTAAAATACCCTCTCCCTCTTATTTCCAAGGATGTCACCATGACAATGCCTAGGAATGAGGAAGAGACCATCCAGAAGGAAAAACAATACAATTTGATTTATGCTCGGTCTAGATGTGGAAACAATTTTACTTAGGGAAGACCACTCTTGTTGGACTGAGAAGCCTCCCATGGAGAATGAAAAGAGAGACGATGAATTAGGAGATCCCATCAAGTTTTTGTTCAAGGAAGTATTCAAGTGATAGAGGAATGAGATGATGGATAATTTCACCTAGATCCTTTCACAACTACCAACGACAATTTAGAAACATTCAACAAGCAACTATTTTGGAGGTGAAACACCCTTCAAGGTAAGATAGATGCAGATGATTTGGAGAAATAGTTAAATTTATTAGAGGGTTATTACTTTGTTTAAAATTTTCTGGACATCGAAAAGATCACCTTTTCACTCCTTAAGGCCCTTCCTCATGTCAAATATTGGTGGGAAGGTTATAGGGAGAGACATGACAAATGTGCGTCTATAACATTTAGGAAAAAACACACTTTCATGAATTTTGTTGATGCCCTCAGGGATGAATTATAACCTATTGGAAACTATAATGACTAGTACACGATAATGGAAACTTTGTGTTAGGAGAGAGACCAGATAGTGCTAGAGTACACCACTATATTCCATGCATTGTGCTCAAATATGGGTATAAGAGACTTCGAGTGACACTTGGTTTTTAAGTATAGCAGTGGCCTAGATAGGTACATTCAAACATCGATTGATTTCTTGGACATCTCATTATTGGGAAACATTTATTAATATGCCATCAAAATAGAGTAGGGAATTTAAGTAGAGGAATAATCAGGAGTTTTGGTTTGAAAATATGTTGCAATAGAAGCATGGTAAAGGTGGACCTAACTCACAAAACAAAGGATAGAGAAATGATAGCCAACCTCAAGACAATTGGTTCAAGATGTAGGCAAATAAGGGTAATGAGAAGTCAAAGAAAGACACCAGTAAATGGTGTGAGTTGCAAAAAATCCCTTGGCACAACACTAATGAATGTTGCTCGAAACAATAATTATTGGATGAGATGAAAGAAAAAGAATCAAACTCTAATTTCGAGCAAGATAAGGGAAATTGGATCATTGATGCAAAAACCAATGCTACCATCAAAACCATAAAGATCAAACTAGAAGAGCCATATGATCCTGAGGAGGAAGAGTTCCTCTTCCATTAATAGATGTGGCTAAATGGGGATCCACTACATTTTATTGTTGG
>ML784139.1:1021082-1035863 GCA_009831015.1 Picea engelmannii | reverse complement strand
GTTGGAGTTTCTCCATTCTTGATTCACCTTGCTTGTGTCCTCATCATGAATTTCATGGGATGCATTTTCACTTTCAGGTGTCTTCTCTTTTACAAAATTTTTCAATACTTCCATGATCTCCCTTTTTAAACCATCTATCTTAGTATCCAACTTAGCTTCCATTGAATCCATCTTAGTATCCAACTTAGCTTCCATTGAATCCATCTTATTTTGTAGTTCATTTATGTCCATACGCATTTCTTCACCTTCATCAAGAGTCCAAGTAGGATTTTTTGGCGTCTTATTTGGTGTAGAAGTTCCCTTTTTGGGTGGCATGTTGGCCAAGTATCACTTTCAAACTTTGATTTTGAGGTGGTTCTGCTAGACAATATTTCTTCTGTTGTATCTCCCAAGTTTCAGCCCTTCTCGGTATGAAACTTTATTTTATGTATTTCTCTGATATTTCTTCTCTGCAATGCCACAGGTCTGATCAAAATTGGATGTGCCAAGTGGAATTTACGGTAACTTCCCAACAACTTGCCGATTTTTGGCCTTTTCAGGAGATCTCACTTGTATAGTGTGCCCCGCACAAAACAATTGATATCAAATTCTGAAACTCGCACCAGAAATACTACAGACTGTCCACAATCCAATGAAACTAGTCCCACACAATTTGGATACTCTAGGAAGAAGTTATAATTGTTTTACCTGGAACACCTTCTTGAGACTAGTCAGATACCCTATCTTACACAGGGTGTATCTACAAATTTAAGATGACCTAGAAGCTGAAAGTTTTACCACATATACCTTACTAATTTATGTAAATATCCTCCAGATTTCAGGGTCTGAAACATTACAGAAATTTTGTTATAGCGAAAATTCCGCAATGACTCAGTTCAAGATGATTCCAGAACCCTATCTTGTATAGGCTGTATCTCTGAAAGTATAAGGCCTCAGGAGCTGAATTTTGAACCCAACGTACCTTGATCCATCTACTAAATATCGTCCAAGACGTTCCTTCTGAAATGTTGTAGAAAAAAAATTATAGTGAAAATTCCAAGGTGTCTCAGATGTAGCAGCGAAACAACCAACACCTTGAGCTCTGATACCATATGTTAAGAACCAAATATCAATATAGCATAGAAAATCCTTAGAAAAAGTACTCAACACCTTGAAAAAGAGATAATTTCAGATAATAAGCCTCTTCGAGGGGGAAACCTCCTTTTACCCCACTTAAATGTTCAAGTACAAGATGATTCAAAATGAAAATGTCTCCTTGGTATATATAGGAGACTAGGAGGTATAATTACAACTAATGGCCTATAGCTGACATAAATAAAATAGCATTACTAATATAATATGCCCCAATTAAGGGGTAATGAGACAATATTAGGGCTTAACATAGTTTGTGACATTCTTTTAGGATAAAACTTTATGTGTAATTTTCATGTTGTTTATAAGTCTAGGCCTTATAGTTTCATTTTTATATTCAGAGGCTAGCTCTATAGGGTACCAGAGGTAGTTCCAATTACTGTATTTTCCTTGATCTTGGTAAAGAAATGCCGAAAGGTAATCTCTTAGACTATACTTTTTTTCTCTTCATGGTTTAGTAAGAAGGTGAATCAAAGGTCATTATCACCACCATCCCCTCAACATGAGTTCTCTCTACACATCAAAAGAAGGTGGATAATATTGTGGAGGAATGAAAATATATATTTAATTCACCTATAGGGGCACCTCTGCACTCTTGGCTCAAACATTGAATTGATTTGATACATGGTGATCCTTTACCTAATGGCCCAATATGAAAATTATCTCTTCTGGAGAATGAAGAAATGAAATATCAAATTCATTAGCTTGTCCAAAAGGGACACATTTGAAAAATATCCTTACCTTGTGGGAGCCCAATTGTATTGGTCCAGAAGAAGGATGAGACATGGCAACTTTGTATTGATGATAGAGCCCTACAAAAATCATTACTAAGAAATGATACTTGATCCCACAATTTGATGATATGATTGATCACGTTAAGGGTTCCAAGTTATTTAGTAAGATTGATCTGAAGTCAGTCTACCATTATTTCCTAATTGAACAAACTAATGTATGGAAGACCACCTTCAAGTCTAAATAAGGCATTTTTGAGTGGTTGGTCATGCCTTTTGGATTGGATAATGCTAGAGAAACATTCATGAGGATGATGGATGATATATTGTGGCTATTCACAAACTCTTTTGTGGTTGTATATTTGGATGACATCCTCATCTTCAACAAAAATTGGGTAGAAAATTTAGAAAACATTAAGTAGTTCTTGAGAACCCTACAACAACACAATTTATATGTCAATATGGAGAAATGATCATTTGTCATTTAGAGAATTCGGCATATATGATACATCATGGATGAATATGGGATGCATGTGGACCCAACCAATATCCAAGTCATTTACAAATGGCCATCCTCGATGAATATAATAAATCTCTGCAACTTCCTATGCCTTACCAACTTCTATCATAGGTTCATGTTGTGGTTCTCTCATCTCACTTGGATCTTAAGCCAAGTGATCAAGGGTGGAGATAAATCCAATTTTTCCAGGTCTGAGTCACAAAAAAATATTCGAGGAACTGCAATTCTATCTCTACTCAACATCGATCCTCTCTATACAAGAACTACAACAATTGAGATAAATACCTTTGACTATTTTATCGGTGTAGTCCTCACTCAACATGCACATTTGGTGGCCTATAACAGTGAGACACTCTCTAGTGCTATTCATAGGTATCTCACCTATGTCAAGGAAATGTACTCCATAGTACAAGAATTCCAATAGTGAAAGTATTATATTCTAGGAAAGGAAATGATCATCCACACTAATCACAATCCCCTTCAATTCATGCAAACATAGGGAAAGTTATAAAACCTGTGCCATCAAAAGTGGTCCATGTACTCACGAAAAATTCACTTGAACATTATGTACAAGAAGGAAAACATAAACCATTTTACAAACTACTTCAACCGACCCCCGTTTGTGGTGCTAACCATAGTTATTATCTCTTTTGCACATAAGATCTTTGGATGGCCTCAATTGTGTGGCAACAATTGTAATTTTTATACTACATATCATACACTCGGCATACATAAAAAAATTCCAAACTTTCACCTCCAGGATCCACTTTTGTGCTATCTGGTCAATCTTTGTGTTCCTTCATGTGAGCGTGCAAAGGTAATTTGGGAGGCACATTATATCTAGGTGGCAGGGCACTTTGGTGAGGAGAAGGTAGTAGCAATACTTTAGAAGTATTTCTATTGGAAAAAACTTTGATAGGATGTCAATAGGTATATTAGATCATGCACTATATATGTCATCACTAAAATTTTCATTAATAATTAGGGTCTATACACTCCTCTACCTACTCAGAAAAGCCCTGGGATTTAGTATCCATGGATTACAAGTTAGGTTTCCCCTCGACCAAGCATGGTAATGATTGTGTATTTGTGGTGGTTGATTGGTTCTCTAATATGACCATTTTGGGACCACACAAGAAGAGTATCATTTCAGAAGCCATTGTTTCTCTTCATTGAGCATGTGTGGGTTTGTTTTTGGATACCATGGACCATTATTTCATACAAGGATAGTAGGTTCCTCAATGTCTTCTGATCTATCCTGTGGTATTTGAAGTACACCAAACTAACCAAATCTATTTCCTTCCACCCCCAAATACATGGGAAAACGAAGGTGGTCAATAATATGATTTTTCATATCCTATGCATGTACAAATCCAAGAATTCATGTACATGGTATGAGATCCTTCCATATGTTCAACATAGCTACAATATATCCCTCCACAACTATATTGGCCATAACCCTTTTTAGGGGTGCTTAGGGTTCTGACCATTGCCCCTCGTTGATGTATCTCTTCCCATTGCATCTACATTAAAATATTCCTCCCATGATCATACCAAGGAATATGGAGAAACCAATTTTTTTTAATGGATTCAACACATACAACAACAGGTTCATAATATCCTACAAAAAGCTAATGGAAAGCACAAGCAATGCATGACCAACATCGGGTTCCACACAAGTTTCACGTTGGTGATAAGGTATGGTTTCATTTGTATAAAGAGCACATCACATTCCTCCACATGAATATTGTACCTCTCATATTATATGGGCCTTACACCATCACTAAGGAGGTGGGTGAGAATGATTTTGAATCGAGTATTCCCCCTTTCCTTAGCTTTCACCAAGTATTCAATGTGGAGTTTATTCGACCATAGTTTCCACCTTTATTGGAAACCTTGGAGGTGGAATCGAATTTGTACCATATATAAATCAACTCTAACTACATTGAGAAGGATACAATGGAATGAATCATGGACACCAAATTGAACGAAACCCACCAATAGAAACTACAACTCCTTCACTAGGGCAAGTGGCTCAACATGAGTTAGATTCAACATCAGTTTCCCCATATGATGGATGAACTTAATGAAATTGGGGATGATTGATATAGGTGGATATTGGTGGCCACCCACCTCTTCCATTGACTCAGAACTATTTCCCATCTTTGTATGTTTTCTATAGTTTTTCAAGTCTTGAACTTTTGACACATTTTTGAGGTCCTAAAAAGTGTTTCTTTGCCTTGTGACAAATTAGGGTTTTTATGGCATCCCTAATCCTTGAATCAAATTGTTCTTCTAATCGATATATTTACAATTTGATATTGTGCACCCCAAATGGATTTTGTATCTGAAATTTAAAGCCCTCGAAACTTGACATATGAACGAAACTCCTTAAGGCCTGCATTCCTTTTCCCACTTCATCTCCTAGGGTTAGGGTTTTGGATCTTTAGGATATTTTTCTCTTAGGGTTTGGTACTTTGTGTTAAAAGGAAATTTTGGCCTCTTTTAATTCTCTTATTGTGAGTGAGTGGATATTTGACACCTATCTATTAGCTAGTTTATATTGCTTTTCATTTCATAGTCTTTTCCTATTTCATTTATTAATAGAATTTGGTTCTCACTATATTATTGTGCTCTCTAAAATATTTTTATGTATGCCTTTCAATTCATATCATTTCCATTCATTTCATTCTCTATATAATCTATATCAAGAACAAACTTGATGATGTTGTCAGAACCCACAACTAAGACCCGCAATAGATGAACATGTGACAATATTGTTAGTTTTTGTAAAGCTATGCAAAAGATTACTAAGAAATTAATTTTCGTAATGGATTGCTTACTATTAATTTTGAGTTATGTAGAGGAGAAGCATGATTTCTATAGAGGATAATCACACCAAATTTTCTTTGATGATGTTTGTTCTGCCTCTCATTTGAACTGTGATTTGAGTTGTTATGGAATCCTGGAGCCGTGATGAAATTCTTCACTTGCAACTGTTCATGTCATATCTTTATTTCCATTGAGTGGGTATTTAAAAGTGTTACCTTAATAGATTATTTCATATCTTCATGACCATCCATTTTACGTTTCTCCTACACAAAATTAGATGGACATGAATATTTATTTTTTATTATTTACACTGTAAAGGGAGTATTAGGGTAGTAATTTGAAAAAAATATCATACTAACCTACATTATTGATAAGTAAAAAATCGATGGATCATTAAACACCTGACACATAAGGAAAACCAAATATATAGCTATGGTAGACGACCAATATCACAATGACCGACAATCTACCAAGGACTAGCAAACCACATATTTGGTCATCTTCTCAAGCTCTATGTCTCCCACTGTAGCCTTCAAGTAATACTTGCAAATAGAACATTATATGAGGTATTAAAGACTAATTAAAGTCTCTTTTTTCTATCTTATACTGTTACCATGATAACTACTTGTTATTAGGATTATTGGGTTTCAACGTTGAGGCTCGAGATTAAGTACCCTCTAATTTTTTTTTCAAAGAAACTGAAGACTTGTATTATATAACAATTGCACTATAGAAAACAATAAAATTCAATAGAGCCATTAAAATTTGTTGGCTCATGTCCAAGTTTTATTCTACTGTTGTAGGACTATAAAACGTGCTTACTATTCGAAGAAAATTCCAAAAACAATTACAACAATATTTCTTTAAAAAATGCCCCATAAATAACATGACCTTGTAGTACATTAATTATTGTTCGAGCCATAATTTGGGATCCATTGCACTCCACTTTGAGGTGGATATTATTCTTCAACTTCCATTGGTGCAATTACATGACCTCCTTGTCCCTATTTAGTAAATCCATCATGGGATGATGTTGAGACTTGATCAATAGTGTAAGACTGAGTATGTTGAGTTGCTACCTAGGCTCTTCAATATTGACATTCATCTTCCAAACGTTTGATACGTTGTGTGAAAATATATTCCAAATTATCCACTTTGATTTTGAATAGTTAGAGATAAATTTTGATGGCTTTGGTAATGTCTTCAAAGTACCAAGGGATCTGCTAAATATCCCCACTATTAGGTTTCATTGAATTTCCAGACAAAGTATCCTTACAATCTATAGAGAAGAACTTTAGGCCAAAATCACTTGCAAATTAAAAACTGGAATACACCGAGTTTCCACTAGCTGAGAAATCACTCTTGCCTCCTTGACCACCAAAGATAATATGGTTAGGATCAAGGTTTTTGGGAGTGGGGAGCGAAATTAGGAAGCGGGAGCGTCAATTTTCAAAAATTTCCAAGAGTGGGAGAGTTTCGGGAGCGTTTTTTTATATAATACATAAACATATATATTGATGCATATATATAAAAAAAAACATGCAGAATGTTGAATCAATTGCAAAAAACATGAAAACATAGATATAAGATCATTTAACTAATTGATTAGTGATGAATCATGATCATTAAAGCATCAACGATCAACCATTTAGTACACATATAACATCAATAATAAACATGTGTCATCAATAGATTGTAAACGACATCAACCATAAAATGAAATAGAGTCTAGAATCTAGAGCATCATACTCATTACCAAAGAGTTGTAAGATTCATGAATAGTTCAAACTTCAAAATTCAAATTTCAAACTTCAAACTTCAAAGGTAAGCTATCATATAATGTTCAACTTCAAACTTCATAAGTTCATAGCTTTATTGTTTATAGAATAAGCCATAATAAAGAGTCAAGACTCAAGACTCAATACAAAGTACTAAGTTCTAGAATCTAGAGACTACTTCTAAACATGAAACAAAAAAAGAGATCTAGTATATAGTAGCAAGTACTAACTACTATTATCTAAGTTTTCCTCTTGCCATGAGAAAATTCTAGTTTCTTATCTCATGATCTTTGAAGAGAAGTAGGAATAGGTGGAAGTGATCATGGAACATGACTAGCAGCTGAATGGCCCCCACGTGACAATGGACATTGTGAATATAAAGGTAAAATTGTTGAATTTGGAACACCGCTAGTGGATGGGGGTGGGATGTCTCCTCTAGGAATATGATCACCAGCACAATCACCCAAAATTTCCTCTTCCAAGCATTCTAAAACAATGGCTCCATCCTCCAGATTAGACTCCTCTAGATTGTTTCCCAATTCACATATTTTTTATGGTTATAAAAATCACTCTCCTCCCTACATCACAATAATGCGACAACAACCTCAACTTGTAATGCACATAAACCAAGCTTTATGCTCGTTCTAAATTAAAGTTGTAACTTTATCTTTACATTGTGGATGAAGCTATAGGTGCTCCAACACCTCTTTGAAGAAGAGGTGTTAACAACCTGAGAAAGCACCTTCACCACCAATTTATGAAAATTTTTGGCAGAGGAACCATACATGTTCCACCATTTGATAGAACCCATCCTGTCTCGATCTTTGGTTGCATGCAAGTTACCAAAGGCTCCATGCTCACTGATGTATTTTCTCAATTCACTTTGTACTTTAGCACACTCCTCTTCATCAGGTACCAACTTGTCCAATTGATGCAGGAGCATCGCCAACACATCAAGCGAGCCAGCGCGGAAGCGGTGGACAGCTGGACAAGCCAACACAAATTTTGAAAACACTTTGGAATTGTTGCGCAAATCTTAAATGAGCCATTAAGATGAGGCACACTTGTATATTGTAAATGGACCTTGAGCGGATAGCTCTCGTCCTTAGTAGGTAGACGACATTTAAAATAGTTAATGTAAAGTAGATAGAATTTAATTCTAGACTAGACAGTTGTAGAGTGCAAGAGGGAAACGGGATATAGACACCCTCATTGTGCATTGTAACATTATTTAGAAGAATTTGGAGCAAGAATAAGCAGAGAGTTGTGTAAAAACACCCATGTATAGACATTTGAATTAATAGAAAGATTTGATTCAAATTCATGGTTTGTGTTGTTCTTTGTGTATTGGTGTTGAATGATAGGCTCATGAATGTTTGCTTCCTGTTATACATTTGCTTTTATATGTTGTGTATGTGATTTCATGTATGAATTGAAGCCTGAGAGGGAGATGCAATGAGTTTCAATTGTTTCTCTATTTGAGCCAGAGAATCCCTGCAAGGAGTGCAGTTGAAGTGTCCGTAAGGAGTGCATTGACAGAGGGTTCAGATAGAGGTAGTTTTTGTTCTCATTCATCCAGAAGTGCAGTTGGGCATAGGAGCCATGCAAGGAGTGCGCCGACCGGGTAAAAGTCTCAGGGTTGCGAACCTGAGTGAAGCATTTGACAGACTGCTACTGCAGGTGTGCGCAGAGTCAAGTAACTTCAACACTTAGTCATGGTTGAAGGTTTTTCGCAAGGAGTGTGTGAAAGAGGATTTCCAAGAGGACTTGAAAGTCGTGGAAAATCTCAGGAAGGCTAGGCCTTCGAGTTTGTTGAAGGACAGTGTAAGGAAGTTGTGCCTTGAAGTGTTTAAGTAAGCGTCGCAAGTTGACGTACAGGTGAACGGGTTCCACAGAGGAGTGCTTGGCCATTTCATATATTTCATCAGGAAGAGTGGACGGTCAATATTCTCTGAGGAGAATTCGTGACATCCCGTGGATCGTCAGATCTCACCAAGGTACAGGGGAGATACATCGACGGGTTCTCGAGGTTTAAATCTCAGGAGGGGCAGACCACTGATCCAAACCACAAGGGCCGTTGGATCTACACGTATATCATGTATCGAGATTTCGCGGATTGAAACTCCAAATTATTGCAACGAAAATCGTGATATTGCGATACGTGATATTCTAAAAGGCTAAGATAAGAGTGTGGGCCACAGGATTCAGAGTGGAGGATAGGTGGAACATCTTATCGGGATCTCGCAGCGAGAAGTCCTGAACATTGGACATCAGTATTTGTGATCCCGCGAAGTCTGAAGTCTTGACGGGGAGACTAGACCGTTGAAAAGTCAAACCGCGAGCTCATCGGAATTTCGGCACATCGGGACTCAGGAGTCAGAGAACCGAGTGCTTGATATCGCGAGTAGCGAAATCACGATAGAGAAGAAGTCTCGACAGGGGAAAGATAAGGTCAGCATTTACTGAGGTATCGGGTCTCGACGATCCGAGAGCACAACGCTCGACCTTTGAACTCGCGAAGCCACGAGTTCCAATCCTCTGAGAAGTCAAGAGAGGGGATCGCGCGAAGAGTTCTGTGGGTGTAGGTTTCCCGATAGGAAAATAGAAGAACATTTCAGTTCTTCGGGCTGAAAGGAAGAGAAGATCCTGTGAGCAGGCGTGCCTGCGGGTGCGACACTGCGTCAGTTTGGTATCAGAGCTAAGACAGATTGTTCTTTGCTTTCTGTAGCAGAGAAGAGGAGAATTCTCCATGCCGCCAAGGAGAGATAGGCAGTCACCTGATCCAGAGGATAGGGAAGTGCAGAGAAGAAGAGGCAGGCAGATAACTAATCCAACCATAGAGAGACAGATGAGAGACCTTCAAGCGAAACTCGAGGACATGGAGACAACGCAAAGATGCACAACTAGTGCAGAGGATCTGAGTGATTCCGATAGTGAAATAGAGGCTGAATGAGAGGAGGAAGTTACAGCCGGAGATGCATCAAACGAGCGTTTGATCAAAGCTATTGCCAGGATGGGTGCAAGAGCGAAGATGGACATTCCAATTTACGAGGGAAACTTGGATGCAGAGGAGCTACTAGATTGGATTAGAGCTATGGATACTTACTTCGACTACGAATATGTCGAAGAGGACAAGAAAGTCAAGCATGTTGTTACATGCTTAAAAGGGCATGCAACATTGTGGTGGGATGAACTACAAGATGACAGGCGCTGCAAGGGTAAGCAGAAGATCAAGAGCTGGGACAGGATGATCACGAAAATGAAGGCGAAATTCATCCCCAGAGACTATCAAATTACTCTATTCAGGAGGATGCAGAACCTGAGACAGAAGATGATGACAGTGAAAGAATACACTGAGGAATTCTATCAACTGAACATCAGGGCAGGTCATCGGGAGAGCGATGATGAAAAAGTTGCCAGATACATGAATGGCCTGAGATATGATATCCAGGATGAGATGAGCATGGTAACCATCTGAACGGTGGAAGATGCTTATCAGATGGCTCTGAAAGCTGAAGAGAAGCTGAGCCGAAAATAGAGTCAGAGGGGCCGAGGTAGAAATCAGCCCAGAGGCAAAGCAGTTGCCCAGGAAAAATACCAGAAGCCCAAGGAGGAATGGAAGAAACCTCAGACTCGTGCAGAGAGAGGTGGAACCTCACAATGGGAGCCATATGTTGAACAGAGAGGGAAGCATAATGAACAGAGAGGAGATTATGCTGACAACAACACTTTTCCTCGTACTAGAGGCAGAGGAAGAGGAAGAGATGGAGTAATCACATGCTTCACATGCGGAAAGAATCGGCACAAGTCTTATGAGTGTCCAGAGAAAAAGAAGGACATTGGAGAAGCTCACATCACTGAAGCATAGAGGTGGGATGTTGAGGCCAAAGACATTGAAGGCGGAAGATCGCTCATGATGCGAAAAGTCCTTTTGACACCCGAGAAGGAGGTGGAAAGTTCAGTCCAAAGGACCAGACTCTTTAGGACTGCTTGCAAGACCAAGGATAGGGTATGCAAGGTCATTGTAGACAGTGGTAGCACGGATAATCTTGTATCTACGGAGATGGTAGAGAAGCTGGAGCTGGAGACGACTGATCATCCAAGCCCATACAGAGTTTCGTGGATACAGAAAGGACACCAGGTAACTGTTACTAAACAATGCTTGGTTGAATTCAAGATAGGTGGATATAATGATAAGATCTTATGTGATGTTATTCCCATGGATGTTTGTCATTTGTTGCTGGGTAGACCATGGAAATATGACAGGAATGTGATTCATGATGGGCGAATGAACACATACACCCTGGAGAAGAATGGGAGGACACACATGTTGCTTCCGATAAAGGATAAAGAGGTGAAGCTGGAAGTAAGCAACACAGTACTTCTCATGAGTGGGAAGGAACTTCTTACAGAAGTTAAGAAGAAGGATGATCCACAATTCTTTGTCGTCAGGAAGCCACAGATTGTTCTGACTAGTACAAGAGTGGATGATTTACCGGATGAAGTTCAGGAACTGCTGGAAGAGTTCGCTGACATTATAGTGGACGAACTACCTCGTTCGTTGCTACCGATCAGGAGTGTGAGTCATCATATTGATCTCATACCAGGAGCCAGTTTGCCAAATAAATCCGCATACAGATTGATGCCACAGGAGAATGAGGAGGTTAAAAGGCAAGTCCAAGAGTTGTTGGACAAAGGGTTAGTCAGGGAAATCTTGAGTCTGTGTGTTGTTCCAACAATACTCAGTCCGAAGAAAGATGGAGGCTGGAGGATGTGTACCGACTCGAGGGCGATCAATAAGATAACCATCAGGTACAGGTTTCCATTACCAAGAATGGATGATCTGATGGATTGCTTGAGCGGAGCAAGGTACTTTTAAAAGATTGATTTGAAAAGTGGGTATCACCAGATTCACATGAGAGAAGGTGATGAATGGAAGACAACATTCAAAACAACCGAGGGTTTGTATGAATGGCTTGTTATGTCGTTTGGCTTAACAAATGCGCCAAGTACCTTTATGAGGTTGATGAACGAAGTCCTGAGGGATTTCATCGGGAAATTTGTTATCGTATACTTGGATGACATACTGGTTTATAGTAAATCAGTGGCAGAGCACTTGAAGCATTTGGCTACAGTGATGCAGAAACTACAGCAGGAGAAGTTGTTGATTAATATGAAGAAGTCCTCATTCATGAAGACAGAACTCATTTATTTGGGATTTGTTATTTCAGAAAATGAGTTGAGGATGGATCTGGATAAGGTGGAAGTGATCAAGAATTGGCCATCACCGAGGAATGTATTCGAGGTGAAAAGTTTTCATGGTTTGGCTAGTTTCTACTGAAAATTCATCAGGAATTTCAGTGGAATTAGCGCAACGATGATGGATACAATGAATAAGTGGAATAAGTCTTTTCACTGGATAGAAGACGCTGAAAAGAGTTTCAATCTATTGAAAAGGAAGATCACAGAACAACCAATTTTGGTGTTGCCGGATTTCCTGAAGACATTTCAGGTGAAATGTGATGCAAGCGGATTTGCAATCGGGGTGGTCTTGAGTCAAGAAGACAGGCCGATAGCATACTTCAACGAGAAGTTGAATGAAGCGAAATTGAAATACTCCACGTATGATAAGGAGTTTTATGCTATCATACAGGCATTAAAGAAATGGAGGCATTACTTGATACCCAAAGAATTTGTATTGTACAGTGACAATCATGCACTGCAGTTTGTGACTCAACAGGAGAAGTTGAATCAGAAACATGCCAAATGGGTTGAGTATATGCAGAATTTCACTTTTGTGATTAAGCATATTTCTAGTACTGCTAAAAAAGTTGTTGATGCTTTGAGAAGGAAGTGTTTGTTGTTGCAGGAGTTCAGAGTCAAAACGTTAGGTTTTGCAGATCTCAGGAATATGTACGCAGATGATCTAGATTTTCAGGAAGCGTATGAAGCAACTGAGAATCTAGTTCTCAGAGATAGAAGCCCTTGGATAGACTACATGATCTAGGAAGGATTGTTGTTCAGAGGCAATCAACTGTGTATTCTGAAATTCTCCATGAGGGAGAATCTGTTGAAGGAGAAACACAGTGGTGGATTGGCAGGACATTTCGGTCATGGAAAAACATTTGCGAAATTGAATGAGTCATATTTTTGGTCGGGAATGCGAGCGGATGTCAAAAGATTTGTAGACAGATGCAGAATTTTCCAACATTCAAAGGGAAGAAAGCAAAATGCGGGTTTTTATCAACCGTTGCCCATACCAGAAAGGCTGTGGGATGCGATAAGCATGGATTTTGTATTGGGGTTGCCAAGGACACAAAGAGGTGTTGATTCAATCTTTGTGGTAGTGGATAGGTTTTCTAAAATGGCACACTTCATTCCATGCCAGAGGACCAGTGATGCAACTCACATTGCTAATCTGTTTTTCAAAGAGGTCATTCGACTTCATGGTTTTCCGAGAAGTATAGTTTCAGACAGAGACACCAAATTCATAGGGCATTTTTGGAGGACCTTATGGAAGAAGATGGGAACTAACCTGTTATTTAGTTCCGTGTATCATCCTCAGACGGATGGACAGACAGAAGTGGTCAACAGAAGTCTGGGAGACTTGTTGAGAAGCTTGGTGACATAACACCACAGCCAGTGGGACAATATATTACCACAGACAGAGTTTGCATATAACGATTCAGTGAATTGGAGCACAGGACAAAGTCCATTTCAGGTTGTTTATGGTATGCAGCCGAGGGGAATTTTTGAACTGAGAGATTCGGAACAGATTGCTACTAGCAGCGCTAGTGAAGAAGAGTTCGCAGAGACGATGAAAGAAATTCACAGCTAGGTGAAGGTGCGACTGCTGAAATCAAGCCAGGAGTATAAAAGCAGAGTCGATCAACATAGAAGCAACTTCAGTTTGAAGTTGGTGATATAGTTCTGGCACACTTGAGGAAAGAAAGGTTCCCGAGAGGAACATACAATAAGCTAAAGATGAAGAAAATCGGGCCATGCAAGGTCTTGAGAAAATTTGGGACAAATGCTTATGAGATTGAACTACCCGATGGGATCGGAATTTCTCCGATATTCAATGTCTCAAATTTGTACCCATACAGAGCTGGAGGAGAAGAGACTGGAGATGAGCAGCCAACGATCTAGTGGACGAAGCAAATGCTAGTTGCAGAGAAGCCACATATGGAATGCATACTGGACAAGAGAGTGAGTAAGAGGACCAGGCGAAAACAATATTTTGAGTATCTGGTCAAGTGGAAGAACCATCCAGTTGAAGATGCCAGCTGGGAGATTGAAGCTGAGATACAGAAGCATGGATAGACCGTGCAGGAGCTCATGGACAGGATCCCATGAAAGTTTTCAAGCGAGGGAGTATGATGCAGGAGCATCGCCAACACATCAAGCAAGCCGGTGCGGAAGTGGAGGACAGCTGGACAAGCCAGCACAAATTTTGAAAACACTTTGGAATTGTTGCGTAAATCTTAAATGAGCCATTAAGATGAGGCGCACTTGTATATTGTAAATGGACCTTGAGCGGATAGCTCTCGTCCTTAGTAGGTAGACAAAATTTAAAATAGTTAATGTAAAGTAGATAGAATTTAATTCTAGACTAGACAGTTGTAGAGAACAAGAGGGAAACAGGATATAGACACCCTCATTGTGCATTGTAACATTATTCAGAAGCATTTGGAGCAAGAAGAAGCAGAGAGCTATGTAAAAACACCCATGTATAGACATTTGAATTAATAGAAAGCTTTGATTCAAATTCATGGTTTGTGTTGTTCTC
>ML784139.1:987750-1020405 GCA_009831015.1 Picea engelmannii | reverse complement strand
GTGTTGTTCTCTGTGTATTGGTGCTGAATGATAGGCTCATGAACATTTGCTTCCTGTTATACATTTGCTTTTATATGCTGTGTATGTGATTTCATGTATGAATTGAATCCTGAGAGGGAGATGGAATGAGTTTCAATTATTTCTCTATTTGAGCCAGAGAATTCCTACAAGGAGTGCAGTTGAAGTGTCCGCAAGGAGTGCGTTGACAGAGGGTTCAGATAGAGGTAGTTTTTGTTCTCATTCATCTAGAAGTGCAGTTGGGCACAGGATCCATGCAAGGAGTGCGTCGGCCAGGTAAAAGTCTCAGGGTTGCGAACCTGAGTGAAGAATTTGACAGACTACTGTTGCAGGTGTGCACAGAGTCAAGTAACTTCGACACTTAGTCATGGTTGAAGGTTTTCCACAAGGAGTGCATGCAAGAGGATTTCCAGGAGGACTTGAAAGTCGTGGAAAAGATCAGGAAGGCTAGGCCTTCGAGTTTGTTGAAGGATAGTGTAAGGAAGTTGTGCCTTGAAGTGTTTAAGCAAGCGTCGCAAGTTGGCGTACAGGTGAACGAGTTCCACAGAGGAGTGCTTGGTCATTTCATAGATTTCATCAGGAAGAGCGGATGGTCAATATTCTCTGAGGAGAATTCGCGACATCCCGTGGATCGTCAGATCTCACCAAGGTGCAGGGGAGATACAACGATGGATTCCTGAGAGGTTTAAATCTTAGGAGGGGTAGGCCACTGATCCAAACCACAAGGGCCGTTGGATCTACACGTATATCATGTATCGGGGTTTCGCGGATTGAAACTCCAAATTATTGCAACGAAAATCGCGATATTGTGATACACAATATTCCGAAAGGCTAAGAGAAGAGTGTGGGCCACAGGAGTCAGAGTGGAGGACAGGTGGCACATATTATCGGGATATCGCAGCGAAAAGTCCCGAACATTGGACATCAGGATTCGCGATCCCGTGAAGTCCGAAGTCTCGACGGGGAGACTGGACCGTTGAAAAGTCAAACCGTGAGCTCATCGGAATTTCGGCACATCGGGACTCGGGAGTCAGAGAACCGAGTGCTTGATATCGCGAGTAGCGAAATCGCGATAGAGAAGAAGTCTCGATAGGGGAAAGATAAGGTCATCATTTACTGAGGTATCGGGTCTCGGTGATTCGAGAGCACAACGCTCAACCTTTTAACTCGCGAAGCCGCGAGTTCCGATCCTCCGAGAATTCAAGAGAGGGGATCGCACGAAGAGTTCTGTGGGTGTAGGTTTCCCGATAGGGAAATAGAAGAACGTTTCAGTTCTTCGGGCCGAAAGGAAGAGAAGATCCTGCGAGCAGGCGTGCCTGTGGGTGCAACACTGCATCACCAATGAAAGCATATATCCATTTTTCACCTCTAGATCTATGTGTGGTTTTCTCCTTTCCCCACCCCCAGGTGCTGGTTGGGATAACCAAGATGAAGAATAATATTTTGGGGTAAGGAAATATGCCATGGCATGGATTGGAACATTCAAATTATCCCACCTTTTGACCATAGGTTTATGGATATGATCACGCAAGATCACATCCCTCGGCTGAACAATGTCTTTTATTTTGCCTAACATGTTGTCCATTTGCTCATACACCTCTCCAATCATCGACTGATCTGTATCTACAAACCGAATCATACTATAAATGGGTTTGGTGAACTGCAGAATATACCGAACCTGTTGCCAAAAATGGCCATCAAGAACTATGTCCTCCACCTTCTAAAAGTCACTTCTCTCATATGTAGATGTAACCCTATATTTTAGATCCTGCCATGAATTGCTCGAGGCCATACTATCCAATGCTTCTCTTATCTTCAATGGGCGCCTGAAGGTGAGATAATAGCTAGCAAATGTAAACTTTGCAATCTTTAGTAACTCCAACTTGGAGTGATTGTGAAAAATGAAGTGGGCCATGCTATGATTGGTAATAAATCTTATCATTTTCTTCCCTCTCTTGTATAAATCACCAATCCATCTATAATCATGGTCCTTCATTTTAATGATATCATGAATCAAAAGGTTCATTATGTGAACCAAACACCCTGACCAAAATATATTGGGGTACCTATATTCAATGATTGCTCCTGCTGCCTTACACTTAGCAACATTATCAGTGATGGCTTGAATGGAATTGTAGGGCCCAATATCTTGAATGGTTTTAAGAAATCCATCTGCAATATTAATACCTTTCTTGTAGCGATCTGAGTAGTCATGGGTTGATTTTGGACCTTTCTATTTCAAGTCCCAAGGTTCTAGATTTTTCATACCCAGGGCTACTATATCCTTTAGGGGAACCATTGATGGCTTGGACCATTTCATGCCAATATGGTGAGCAAAGAACATTGAATGGTATACCACATGCATAGAGAAACCTAAACATTTTTGCATCCACATCATCTCTACAACCTTGGTCAAGTAAATATGATAGTGTTCTACGTGAAGGTGAAGGCGAGAATGCACTAGCATGGGCGGATACAGCTTGACCAATGAACATTCTTTTTGTATTCTCATGTTTAACCTTTTGTTTTTTGGCTTTGTTTTGTGCTACCTCCTCTTCCCTTTTGTATTTGAGTCTTTCTTCAGGATCCACTTTCCCACAGGTTTTGATTCCTATACTCTTACCTTCATCCCAATACATAGTCCCACATGTATAGGAACCTGTGTATTCTGTATGACAATGGTGGCATATACATTTTCCTATTCCACTCCCTTTCCCTCCAGTAGGATTTGTGACATACTTCCACAGAGGTGTGTTCCTCTATTTAACTTTTTGGGGATCATGATCATCACTGCCATTTTCATTGTCTTCATCCCCTTCCATTCCTTCTTCCTCTCCTTGGTATGTGTTGTCCACTTCTATTTCATCCTCACTATCATGGGTATTTTGACGTGAACTTCACACCACCATCATTATAACAAAAAATGGAACCAAAATGGCATACCAAATTGACATCAACATCATGAATGTTGAACCTTGATAATAACTTGCTACCTACAATAGAATGATGGAGGAGAAATCAGAAAGAGTAGGAGAAGAAAAAATTCAAATATTCAACATAGCATATGCCATAATATACTAGTTTACAACACATGCATTTTTTTAAACAAAACAAGAAATAAAAATGGGCTTAAGAGCCTACCTCTTAATTTGTCCAATGGTGGTTGAATATGACTATGGTAGCCTTCAATCTCCCTCCAAGCTCTCACAAATGGAAACCTTCAAAGTTCAATGACAATATCCCTTACAAACTCTCCAATCTCTCTTCCAAACTTTCCAATATCCCTATGGGAGCCTTCAATATTCCTTCCAAGCTCTTCAATCCCTTCTAATCTCTTCAATCTCCCTTCAACCCCCCTTCAATATCCTTCAATCTCCTCAAGAAATAGAAAGTTGCAAGAACACTCTCAAAGTCAAAATCCTCTTAGAAAAGATGAGTGAAGTGAATAAAATGAGAAATAGAATGAGACAAAAAAGAGTGAATGCATGTTTAAACTACTTACCCAACCCTAGGATACATTTCCCTTCACTCATTTCTCTTAAAAAATTAAAAAAAAAAATCTCCCTAAGGCTTCCTCACGCGCGGGGGCCCTGGGGAGCATTTTTAGGGAGCATTTTTAATGTAGGGATCGCTCAGGGAGCGTCAAGCGAGATAATTCTCCTTGAGGAGGGAGTGTGCACTCCCTCCTCATAGACTGTTCACTCCCTGGATGCTCCTTGAGCGCTACCTACAAAACCAAGGAGCACAAAATTTCCCTAGGGAGTGCACTCCTGAAAAACTCTCTCGTTCGGAGTATGATTCTGGAGTGGGATCGAGAGGGGTGGATCTCCCCCACATCACAGGTCAGGAGTGCTTATCAATGCATGGACCATGTAGCAAGAAGATAGAAAATTAGAGTTACAAGAGTTGGATCGATTGGAAGCACTACTTCCAACCACTTTTGAAAAACCATGTGCTAATAATATAGCAACCAAATCCATGGTAAAAAAACCAACCAAATTATAGACCAAAAGTCATATTTAAACGCTTTACCCCAAGGGGTTGTCACACCAGACAATTTTCCTAGAACACCAACAAGCACAACTAAATCCTGAGATAGGGGTAAAATTATAGAAGATCTATAAGAAACGAAGAAGGCATAGCATAAAACTCAAAAATTAAACCTTGTGTTTACCCAACTGACCCACTCTACTTCAACAAATATTTTTACTAGAAGTCAGAGGAAGATCCCCTAATCCCAATAAATCGATCCCGACACAAGACGTTGATTAATACAACGATAATTTATGCATAAATTAAATGTATTTTCCTTCATGCGAAGTGACACATAAATTGAAAATGGTTCCACCTATATTTTATGTACATAAACCACATCAAAATATCAAGGAATATGAAAATATTCACTTTTTCCATTAACTTGTAACACCCTTTCTCTTAGGTTCGTGCCATGTTTTTCCCATTGATCCACCACATGATTGTTTTTTCATAGGATGTGGTAGATTAAAATTTCTTTGAATCCTTCAAGGAGAATTTGTATGTGAGAGATTATTCCCTTGAATAAGTTGTTACCAATGCTAGATCATTTGAGGATATCCCTAACAACGAGCATGGAGTTTCCAAGAATGACGATTTGTCGGAAACCTTTTTATTTCGCTATCCTAATTCCTTGCCACATAGCATATGATCCAGCTATATTGTTTGATGCTTGACCAAACCCCAAAGAAAAATACACTATGTTATTTCCTCTTGGATCTCCTAGTATCCCCCTCACTCTTGCCACTCCTGAAGTACCCTCTAAATTTTAAAATAGTATGTGTTGTAGCTAAATATGGATAATAAAATATTTGTGTTTTCAAATGATAGTATCTTTTAGTATATTTTGTTATTCCATTTATACTCTTAGAATAGCTTTAGGATTTGTTTTAATATAAATATAATAATGTTTAGTTATATTATGCATTAGGTTCTTATTATTTTAAATATAAATAAATTAAAAATAACCAAGCACTTTAATCCAACGGTCGCTAATAAATAAGATCGACGGTATTGATTAATTTCAGGGGAAAATGCAACTGAATTTTATCTATACAAAGAGTCTTGAACTCGCTAAACCACTTTCCACACATGTGGCTAAACAACATTTATATCAGAGCTTTTTCATAGTGTATAAAATTATCTGAAATGAGCTTGAAACCACCCGGTATCATGAAACCATTTTCGTACAGGTTGGTAGTTACACTCTTTTAAAGCATGTCAGACACATGATCACCAAGAGATAATCATTTCTTGAGATATTTGTAACACCTTGTTTTCCCCCAAGACTGTAATTATGATAAGAATTCATATAAGTATGTTTATGAACCATGTAATTATGTTTTGATTTGATAAAAGAACCAAAACTATTGACTAAGAAGGAACAACCTTGAAAGTACTGGCCATGATACACAAGTGGGAATTGATTAAGCAAGGATTAATGTAGTGGCATGGAGTGGGGAGTTGATTTGTTTTTATGAAGAAAACAAGAAGCTTATTTAACAAGATAATTTATGCTTCTTAAGCATAAACTCATATCTCCCAGCGTACCTTATCTGAATGAACAATGTGACCTGTTATCAAAGGCTAGGGAAGTGGTTATGGAAGTTAATGGTTGTTGACAGATTTGTATTTTGTAGAATCAAGGGATAATTGAATGACTATCAGTAGGATGCCACAAATTGTTTCCTTCATAATGGGAACTGCAGACTGCAAGTTGTTTTTCCAGGCAGGCTATGGGAATTCCAAGGAAATCTGTGGGGGAAGAGGCCAAAGGTGGAAAAAGACACCACCAAAAACTACAAATAGAGAGTTCGACCAGACATTAAATAAATAGAGAATGGTATCAGATATAGAACACACATGAGGGTGGAAACATACCACCCAACGACAACCAAATAATGCACGAATATATGAATGGGATTTGTGAGCAGTAGACTCACAAAGAATAGGCATTGAGAACAGAGGAGTTAACAATAATAGATTGAAAAAAGCGAAAATTTTCCTTTAATAAAATAGGAAACTCGTCCAAATTTAGAGTGATCACCCTGAACAGAGAAAACTCGAATCCAGACTGGAGCAAGAAGAACTACAACTTGGTGCTTATTGGACAAAAAATGAAATTGGTAAGGGGAGGTTGCTGAGAGACTGTTTAGCAGATAAGGGACTCCCTTGTGTAGAGAAAATCTAGTTGAAAAACCACCTGATAAACCTGTAGAGTCCCTGAGCTTAGTGGGAAGGGGGAAAATTTCATTGTTTTCAGTAGAGAAATGAGAGTAACCTTCCTAGATCATTTGAGTTGGAGACCAACTGAATCATTCCACTTGTGGTATCATGGCTTGGAATGAGGGTGGCATACTGTAAGAATGAATTATGTAGTGTGGCCTAAGGTTGGGAGGAAATACGTCCTCTCTTAGTCAGTTGGTATTGGTAATTTCCTGATCAGATAAATATATAACCTGAATTGTTTATAATGTGTATGAATGATTTCTATGTACTTGTAATTGCATGGTTAATGGGAATGTATATTATTGTAATTAATAAAAGGGAATCTCTGCATAGTTGATATGAATTATCAAACCAAACTTCATTTAAGTGTGAACAATCATGCCCTATGAACCTTATGGATTTAGAGGAAATTTTGCAGGACATGGACAAAAACATCATTTAACCAGTGATGGGATATCCTATTGACCAGGGAGATCCTTATAAAGGATAGAGGACCCTGAATCTTGAGAAATCCCTGATATTTTGTGGAAAGCTTGCAAGATATGCATTATATTACCTTTTCATGAGGTTGAGAGACCAACGATGGTCTGAGAGTGTTTTCATACTCTTGAATACCTGGACCAAACCCTGTAGAACCCTAAAATTTGGATAAGTCCCTAAGAAGAGCATTAACAAGTAAGGAAATCCTGTGATGCATTGGGATAAATTATAATCGTTTATTTGATAGAATAATTAAATCTCATCCCTTCATTGGGAAGGAATCGTCTTCCTGAACGAATGTGAGCGAGGACTTGTAAAATTACAACGACAAAAATGAAAATTCTAAAGAAGGGACCAAGATCGTTAATCCGTCGGGAAAATCCATCAACACAATTTGGACCATTGATTTGATGTGCATCATCATCGGGGAATTAAGATTTGGTAGAGTGAGGATCAATATAGGGAGTGATGAAAACAATAAATGCATAAGGATCAATGAGATCCATTGATCAGTATGTAGGCGAGAGTTAATATTCGTCATGAATATTTAGGAACCCTAGTTAAGTGCTAAAAGGGAATGATGACATCATGACTACGTGGCTTGCCAATTTGGAAACTAGTGTACCCTAGTGGTGGCATGTGTTACTAGGGGAGTGGTCGATTGATGTGAGTGGTCCCAAACAGGGTTAGAAGCCCAAAAAGTGTTGAACTAAATCTAGACCGTTATATATATATGGGTTAGAGAATCTCAACCATTCATTGAAAGTCGTTGAAAATGGTCCATAAGTTTGGACATAGCTAAGTACCAATGATGATGAGGTTGGGAGATTAAACAAAAATCGTTAATCAACAGATGGGAGAGATGAAATTTCAGTCGTGGATCCTAGTTGGCCCCACTTGTATCATGAGAGAGAGATATAAAGGCATGGGATTTATCTTCCATGCAATTTGGAGGCCCCGATACAATTAGAGCCATTGGAGGCTAAGTCCCGAGAGATGTTGTATATGAAGTAGATATGACTAGGGTGATTGTCATCAGAATAGGGTAGAGGTGTGAATGACACTTCGTGGGTAATGGACCCTGATCCAAAAATCCTTAGATACCAACATAATCTTTAAAAACCCATATTAGCATCTAACTTTATTCATAAATATTTCTTGATCATATTGAGGTAATTTTCAGAACACATGTTTATATGCTACTTATCCAAAATCTCATGAAATGGTGAATAACTTCAAGAATAATGAGATGACACAAAAAAAACTAAAAGAACTCAAATATACAAGATTTCATAACGGAGTTTACTACATCTTTGATTTCCCTTCATCAATGAGACTACTCTTCATTAATCTCAAATGAAAAATTACAATACAAAATAGACTTACCAAGTCAAATTTGAAGTCTCTCTTCAATTCCACTACTCAATCTCAGAAATAGAGTTTACCATTGAATTCCTCTCGAAACTCTGAGAAAAATGAGTATAATATTGACCATATTATGAACTAGATCAATTTCACTCTCTTTACATGCCAAACAATACACTATGCCACTCATAAATGACAATTTGGACTAATAATTTCATAGAAAACATATTAGCACAAAACATACCTCACCATCGTGCTCCTCTTGAAAAAAATTAAAAACGAGTATAAACATGCCTATGTTTGGACATGGTACTCCATGGCACGTAAATCGAGACAACCATCATCACTAGGCACTCCTGGAATGCACTTCGAGACAAATTATTGTACCAATGAAACAAAATTTTATGCACTATACCACCCATACCCTCTCTCAGGATCCATGCCCATAAATATGCCTAGGTCATCCTAACCATGGCTCGAAACTTGTGTTAGATACCTAACCATATGTAACCAAACTTAAATAATTATTTAAGAGTTTGTTATAAAAAACACTATGTATAGTGAATTGGTTGGAGGCTTTTTTGTAAGTCATTGGTACAATGGAATATTCTTTGTATTCCATTAGAGGTTGGGGGTTCGAAACCCACCGAGCCCATAACCATTTTGATACCTAACCCAACTTGGCTTCTCGAAGGTGCCACGTGGGAACCATATGATTGGTCCACATGGCGACCTATCATCGATCCATATGTCGCCAATTGTAACTACCACATATTCATACAAAATTTTATGTGTCGGTTTATAATTGGTCGACCTATTTCCTTCCATGTCATCATACGGATGCCACATCATTTGTATGAATGACACATGTCACTTCCTGATAGGTCCAACTAGATATTGATTCATCCAATTCTGGGTGACATGTGGCATGATGTCCTACTTCTATGTCACCCTGCTGACATCAACATGATGTCAACCCAAGCTATACAAAAATGTCACGTGTCACCTTTGAATTTGACTTTTTGACCATGTTGACTAGAACTTTGACCAGCCATAACTTTTGCATACGAACTTTGTTTGAGGTGATTTTTGCGTCGTTTGAAATATATCTTCGATATCTACACAATGAATTTATTTTATGGAGAATTTTATATGGTAAAATTTTGAGCATTTCTGGATACTCTTGGACCTCTATGAGCATTTTGGATCCTTCTGGACCTCTGTGAGCATTCCAAATCCTCCTTGATCACACCTTCCAACTGAAGAACTTTTGGTCCTCCAAAAGTATGAATATTTTAACAACTTAGTGATGATAAATTCTACTCACTCTTCCACCTTACTTAAATGCTCTTATTTAGTAACTTAGTGATGATGAAGCTTCTTTCACTCTTCCACCTTGCTGAGTATTCCAGGACTGAATTTTCATCTTGGATATTGGATCTTGGATACATATTTTCCTTATAATCAGTGTACTTGTATCTGCTTCTCTGGAATATGGTTATGACTCTGGCTTTGGGCTACTGAAGCTAGTTAGATCTACTTTTAGTTTTGGCTCAGAGATTCCTTCATAACAAAGTATTCTCACTGAATCTTTGTATTATCCAAATCTGAACTTTGTACTCAACATCCACTACCATCTCCTTCTCTGCTAAATCTAGTCTATCTCAACAATCATGAAAAACCAAGTCAAATGTTGATCTATTCCTTACCCATCTTGGAATCACTGTTCATGTACTGTAGATGTATATGTAGGAGTCTCTGAATGAATTCTATGTTCACTTCCTCTCTCATGCCTTGAAAGAAACTCAAAATATGTCTTCCACAAACATCTGTATTGTTTGAATTTCTTTTGATCAAGGTATACATCTACATGAACATGACATAATATCCCGGAGATGCTTATAGCATACATATTTTACAAGTAAAATTACCTCTTATCTTTACCAACTCTAGGGAGATTTACATTACTTTGATGTTAGTCTTGGTCTCGATCTACATGCTCCAATTGCCTACATTCTTCTATTCATTCGCCTTTGGTTCTTTATAATAATAATTTTAACTTAGATGATTTGATTCATATGAAATTCTTTAGCTGATAATAAGACAATTATTGTTGTCTTTACTACTGTCGAAAGGCTTAGAAATCCCTACAATATTCCTCTCACTCTTGAAAATTTATAAGGTGGCTATATAGAAATATTACAAGAGTCCTCTCACTCTTAACATTCTCTAATGATTGGCTAACAAGCCTTATAATACAACAATAGAAATAGACTTAGGAGGTATTTACATATGCATTCTATCTTGCAAATTTACAAATACACATATTTACAATGAAATGTTTTATGATAGGAGGTTTTCTTCATGGACTCATTCTTCCAATTACACTGGAAGGAGTCTCACATCTTCCTGTCTCTGAAAATGCCTCTGACATTGATGTTGAATCTAACATTGAATCTGATGGTGAACCTAATGTTGAATCTAACATTGAATCTGATGGTGAACCTAATGTTGAATCCTAGAAATAATTAGACCCAATTATAGGTCTTCCAAGTAACCTATATAACATCTCCTTCCGAACACCAAGCATTATTGTCGTGTCTTGAGTAGCTTCCCTTGAATACACAAGTACCTGTTAATACTGGAACACAACTGTATATCCTTCATCTTCAAAATATGCAATTGAGAGTAGGTTTAATTTCAAATATGGAACATATAACATATGTTCTACTCCTAGAAATCATCCCGACTCGAGCTAGAACCTTACATAACCAACTCCTCTGACTACCTTTCTGGAATTAGTTTCATATCCTATATAGAAACATGTGTTGATCTCTGAGAAAGTAAGCAATACTAATATCGTTCATGTCATGTGGCAAGATGAGCCACTTTCCATGAACCATACCTCGATGTCTTCATATGTCACATTGTTAGGACCATCCATTAAGAAGTATTCTTTCTTGAATCTTTCAACAAAACTATAAACTTCACTTGGGGTTGTTGCATGTCTTCTTGCAAGTGCCTTCACATATTTTCGGTTCTACTTTAGACATAAGTGTGGATAAAGTATCCAACACCTCTCTATATGATGTCCACTCTTACCACAATTAGAGCATAGTGTCTTGTTCCTATCTTGGAACCACAATCCCTTCTTTTCATTCCCCCTTTTCCTTTGTCTTGATAAATGACTTTTCCCCTTAGCATTCTTCTTGGAAGGACTATTTTCTTCGACATTTCACCATATTATGGGTACTAGTTCCATAAGAAGCACATGGATACTTAGACCATACATTTATACCAATCCTACTAGTGGGAAATGTCTTCACTCCCTCTTTAGAATGCACATATCTTCCTGGAGATGTATTACATTTGTTACCTTTCCTTGGGATGGAAGGTAAGACTAACTTATTATGAAGGACCTATTCATCTAAAGTTATTCTTACTTTATCCATCCTTGAGCATTATCCATATTGATGGGGAGATGAAGAATATGAGGAATCATATTTCTCGATCATACCTTTTGAAGGAGATAATTTCTCTTGCATTGGAGACTTTTCATTCTCTGCTTTCCCAACTCCATTGAATGGTGATGGTGGTGCTAATATTTGATCCTTAGTCTACAACTTTCTTTCCAACTCATGAAAAGTACCTCTGTGAAATTCCTCATGACATATTGATCGATCTTAAAGATTTTTCTTCTCCTCGAGAGAGATTGTAGTTGCATCCTTAATTCAAAATTCTTCTTCTAAATATGTCAGTTAATGTCCTTCTGGAGCCTTAAATTCATGAGAGATTTACTCACGTTGTCTTCTAAAAAAAATATCTATACTGAGAGCCTTCAAAAACTTCACCAACTTGAGTCTTGAACCTTGTTACATCAACTTGCAAATACACGTCAAACCTGGCTCTAATTCCACTTGATCCAAAAATCCTTAGATACCAACTTAATCTTTAAAAACCCATATAAGAATCTAACCTAATTCAGAAATATTTCTTGATCGTATTGAGGTGATTTACAAAACACATGTTGATATGCTACTTATCCAAAATCTCATGAAATGATGAATAACTTGAATAATAATGAAATGACACATCACAAAATAAAAGGACTCAAATATACAAGATTTGATAATGGAGTTACTACATCTCCAAGTCCCCTTAATCAATGAGACTTCTCTTCATTAATCTCAAATGTCAAATTATAATACAAAATGGACTCACAAGGTCAAATTTTAAGTCACTCTTCAATTATGCTGCTCAATATCAAAAATAGAGTTTACCATTTAATTCCTCTCGAAACTCTGAGACAAATGAGTATAATATTGACCATACTTTGAACTGGATCAATTTCACTCTCTTTACATGCCAAACGATGCACTATGAAACTCATAAATGTAAATGTGGAATAATAATTTCATAGAAAACATCTTAGCACAAAATATACCTCACCATCGTGTTCCTCTCGGAAAAATGAGAAAAATGAGTATAAACATGCCTATGTATGGGCATGGTACTCCATAGAACGCAAATCGAGACAACCACCATCACTAGGAAATCATGGCAGACACTTCGAGACAAATTACTATACTAACAACATTAAATTATATGCATTGTGCCACCCATACCGTGTATCGGGATCCATTCCCATAAACAGACCTAGGTCAGCCTAACCATGGCCCGCAACCTGTGCTAGATACCTGACTGCATGTAACCAAAATTAAATAATTATTTAAGTGTTTGTTATAAAAAATACTATGTATAGTGAATTGGTTGGTGGATTGTTTGTAAGTCATTGATACAATGGAATATTCTTCAGATTCCATTGGAGGTTGGGGGTTTGAAACCCACCAAGCCTTTAGCCATTTTGATACCCAACCCAACTTGGATTCTCAAAGGTTCCACGCGACACCATATGATTGGTCCACGTGGTGGCCTATCATCGATCCATATGTCGCCAATGTACCTACCACATATGCATACAGACTTCCATGTGTCATTTTATAATTGGTATGTACATATGACACGTGTCACTTCCAAATAAGTCCAACAAGATGTTGATTTGTCCAATTCTCAGTGACATGTGGCACGTTGTCATGCTGTCACATCACCTTACTAACATCATGTTGTCATGTTGTCACATCACCTTATTGAAATTTGTGAGTGTTCTAGATCCTCCTGGATCAGACCCTATGACGAAGAAGGTTCTTTCGAAGTGAGAACCTTTGGTTCACGAAATAAAGGGAAAGTGCCATATTGGTGCCACGTCAGTGCCACATTGGATGATATGCATGGAAGGATGCCACATGGTAGTGAGGTTGATTTAGATGGTGAGGATTAAAATATTTTTGGAGGTTGTAACTTGATATCTAGAGATCTGATCCAAGCATGGTCACTATCATTTGGAAGCTCTAAGTGAGAATAATCCATCTATGGCCCTTAACATTAGGTAAGAAATAAGTTGAGGAGATAATAATATTAACATACCACCAATTTAATAGAATTTAGGGGGTCGGGTGTGTTATAGAGTGGTATCAGAGAGATGTTCAAACTTCGGGCCTTAATGGGTCACCAAGGCCGCTTGAAAACATTTAAAGAAAGTTTTACTAATTGTCTAGTATGCACGGTTTCATTGGTAAACTAATTACTAATAATGGTTGTTGTTCCATCATGTAGGATGTACTAAAAGGAACCAAAAGTGATTGGTACAGTACAACATGGATGACACCTCACACCTTAGAGACAAAGAGTATGATGGTCGGAGGGGTAGAGAAACTCCCCCATATTTTATAGCCATTGTTCAAAGTTTGAAGGAAGACAATGAGAGCCTTATGAGATCCCAAGTTGAACAAGCAGAATTAAATGTAGTAGTACTACAGAGTCTATCTGAAATACATAAACATTTGCAGCAAGGTCCTAGCAATGCAAAGTTTCAACATTCAGAGAGGTTGAAACCTCATTCATATGCCCAGAAGCATGGGTTGGCTCACAATGATGTGGGAAAGAGTTATTCTAGGAATAATCATTAGGAGTCCAAGAGTGGTAGATCAGGTGGAAGTCTTTAAATGGATTTTCCTAGTAGGGAGACTACTTTGACAGAGTTGTCCAGTAGTGGCACAGAGTCGAGTATCCCAATGAAGAAGAAGAGGAATAATTCCCATATTTCTTTGACTGAGGAATTCAATAGGGCTAAGCCACCTACCTTCGATGTAGAGATAAATAAATGAGAAGAAGTTGAAGCTTGGATATTTGGTTTGAATAAGTACTTTCAGGTACACAATTAATTTGATAATACCAAGGCAAGGATTTCCTTTTTTAATTTGAATGGAGGAGCTTCTGTTTGGTGGGAATACCTCAAGGAAATCAAGGGATTAAAGGAAGGAAAATTGACATGAAGACAATTTGAGAAATACTTCCGAAAGGATTACCTATCAAAAAAATATTACGATGACAAAATCAAGGAATTCCATGAGATCAAGTTGGGACAACTTACTATGGATGAATATTTCAAAATTTTTATGGAACTGTTGAGGTATGTCCCTTAACTCAAGGATGAGAAGGATATATTCCAATGTTTTCTTAGTGGATTACCATAGTCCTATCCTAATCGAATTGAATTTGACATACCCAAGATGTTAGAGGACACCATTCAGAAGGCCAAGTGGTGTATGATCAATCTAAGCATAGGCAAGATCATTCAAATGAATAGAAGAGTAAGGACAAGAGAATATTCTAGAAGAAGGGATTCAAGTCATTTCCCTTCAAGAATTCCAAAAAGGTGCACAATTGGGTCAACCAAACAGGAGTGTGCATCAACAAAACTTTCCATCTCGTAGTGGAAATAAGCCAACAAAGAAAGCAAGGGAAAGAGAAGAGGATCCCAATAAAGGACCTTTGCAACATTGAGGATGTGGAGAACCAAACATGTTGAGGGATTTTCCCCACAGGAATCATGACGACAAAAAGGTGTATAATGTGCAAGAAGCAACTATAATCAATGATGTGGCTCAAAGATTTCTGAGAATTTATGCAGCTGTAGAGAACCGAGAAATAGACCACCAAGCCTCTGTGGTGGAATTGGAAGGTATTATTGCCAATCAACCTATCTCTATTTTAATTGACCTAGGTTCTAACCTCAATTATATTTCTCCTCAAGTTGTTAAGGAACATTCATTGCATAAAAAGAAGCATGTGAAATCATGGTTGGTTCAGTTAGCCATTGGAACAATGAGGAAAGTGGATGAGTTGATTGAAGCATGTCCAATTGAAATGGATGGACTGCAGACTCATGAAGCCTTGAATATCTTACCCCTAGGTTCCTATGACATACTATTGGGCATGGATTGCCTAGATTCCTAAAAGGCTAGGTTAATTTATATGAGAAGGTTTTGGAACACAAACATGAGGAAGAAAATGCGAGGATTTTGTAAGGCATTAGGAAGCCAATTTCAATAAAGGCAAATATCAACGTTGCAACTCAAGAAGTTTAGTAGAAAAGGTTGTTCCTTGTATGTAATACAAGTGCTTGACTCAACAGAAAGAAATGAGATGAAATATGAATATCACTCAGTACTATAGGATTTTAGAGACGTGTTTCCAGAGGAGGTTCTTGGATTGCTCCGAAAAGAGATCTTGGTTTTTCAATAGCTCTTGTGCATGGAGCAGTGCCAACATCGAAAATTAATTACAGAATGAGAACACCATAGTTGGTTGAGCTAAAAGTGTAGTTGAAAGAAATGTTGGATAAGGGTTACATCAGGACGAGTGTATCCCCGTGGGGAGCACCAACCCTGTTTTTAAAGAAGAAGGATGACATGTTGAAATTGTATATCGAATATAGATATAACAAGATGACCATCAAGAACAAGTATCCTTTTCCTAAGATAGATGCCCTCTTTGATCATCTCAGAGGAGATAGAATATTCTCAAAAATCGATTTAAGGTCGAGATATCACCAAGTCAGAATCAAGGACGAGGACATCCACAAGACAACCTTCGAGGAAATACACAAGACAACCTTTAGAACAAGGTATGGGAACTATGAGTTTGTGGTGGTACCATTTGGACTCACAAATGCACCATCTACATTCATGTGTTTGATGAATAACGTGATCGGAAAATATTTGGACAAGTTTGTGTTAGTATTTGTGGATGAAATTTTGGTGTATTCAAAGAATAGAGAAGAGCATGAAGAGCATGTTATGATGGTGCTACAAGTGTTAAGATAAAACCAATTGTATGCTAAGTTTGGTAAGTGTGATTTATTTCAAAATGAAATCCAATATCTACACCATGTGATCTCAGCAGAAGGAGTGGATCTTGAGAAGATAAAGGAAATCATGGATTGGACTTCCCCTAGAAATGTGACATAAGTAAGATCCTTTATGGGATTGGTTGGGTATTATAGAAGATTCATAAAAGTATTTTCCAAGATTGGTAATACTATTACCTCATTACAAAGAAAAGGGAAGAAATCCATATGGTCACCAGAGTGTGAAGATAGCTTCCATCAACTAAAGTATCTATTAACTAATTATCCTATTTATTGGTTTGTATAGATGCTTACAAGGAAGGACTCAATGGATTTATCATGTAATAAGGGAAAGTGATTTATTATGAATCTTGAATGTTGAATGAGCATGAGCATAAGTATATTACCCATGATCTAGAATTGGCAACTATTGTGCATGCATTGAACATGTGCAAACATTACTTTTTTGGGAAGAGATTTTTTCTAATGATCGACCACTGTGGTATGAAGTACCTATTTGACCAACCAAGGTTGAATTCTAGACAGGGCAGGTGGATGGTGTTGATCAACAAGTTTTATTTTGAAATCAAACACATTAAAGGGAAGGAGAATAAAGTGGCAGATGCACTCAGTTGAAGTGTGCAGGCTATACACTTAGGAACAACAAGTGTAGGAGGGTCTAACATTCAATAGAGGATTAACACCTTCTTGTAGGAAGATGAGTTCTTCAATCAAGTGAAAGAGGGATTAAAATGATAACCCAGGGAAAATAAATACGAAGGGTGTCATCTTGGAGCTGATAGTATTTTTTTATATAATAACATATTGTGTGTTCCTAATTCAACAGATTTGAGGCATTTAATTATGGACGAATTTCATAAAATGCCATATGTAGGTCACCCTGGTTACCATAAAATGGTGACATTGATAAGGCAATTGTACTATTGGCCCAGGATGAAGCATGACATTTCTCAATATATTGCAAAATTTTTAGAGTGCCAACAGGTGAAAGTTAAGCATAGACATCATGAAGGTTTATTGAAGCCTTTTCCTATTCTAGAGTGGAAATGAGAAGTGATTTCCATGGATTTTATTACAGGTCTACCTAAGAAGATCAAACAAAATGTTGTGATCATGGTTGTAGTGAATAAGTTGAGCATGGAAACTCATTTTATTCCTATCAAATCTACTTTTAAAACCATAGATGTTGCTAATGTTTTTATAAAAGAAATTTTCAGATTGCATGGTTTGCCTAAAACCATAATTTCAAACATAGATTCTAAGTTTGCCTCGAATTTTTGGAAAAGCTTGTTTGCAGGCTTGGAAACACAACTAGTGTTTAACACAACCTACCATCCTCAAACAGATGGTCAGACTGAACTAGTGAACAAAGTGTTAGAAGACATGTTGAGGATGCATGTTATGCATCAAGCCAAGCAATCAGAAGAATATCTACCTTTGGTAGAGTTTTCCTATAAAAATGGTTATCATAAATCATTGAAAATGATCCGGTTTGAGTTTATTTATGGAAAAAAAGTGTATATTTCCAATTAGTTGGGACAACCCAGTGGACAAAATCACACTTAGACCATAATTGATGAAATAAATGGAACATGTCATGGTTAATATAAGGTAAAATATGAAGGTAGTATAGGATAGAAAAAAGAGCTATGCAAACAACAAGAGAACTCACAATGAGTTCAAAGTAGGATACCATGTGTATCTCTGAGTGAAACCCAAGATAAGTTCCCTAAGAATGGGAGTGTGTGCTAAATTAGCACCCTGATATTGTGGAGCATTTGAAGTCCTAGATATAATAGGACCAGTGGCATACAGACTTGCATTACCACCTATTGTTAGAGATCATAATGTGTTACATGTATCTTTGTTAAAGAAGTATGTCCACAAACATAATTAGGTAATTGATTGGACTGTGATACAGGTGGAACCAGAGGGAGAATTCCAACCCAAACCAATTTCATCCTAGATAGGAGAGAAACAATGTTATAGAACCAAGTCATCATGCAAGTCAAGGTGCAATGGAAGCAATTTGGAGCAAGTGAAGCTACATGGGAGTTGGAAGATGCCATGAGATTGGCATACCCATTTTTGTTTTCTATATAATTGTATATACATGGTGTTTTAAACACCAAGAACATTGTTTATTTTAAGGGGGAGGGGAATGTAACACCCCATTTTCCCCCAAGAATGTAATTATGATAAGGATTCATACAAGTATGTTTATGAAGAATGTAATTATGTTTTGATTTAATAAAAGCACCAAAATCATTGACTAAGAAGGAACATCCTTGAAATTACTCGCCATGATACACAAGTAGGAATTGATGAAGCATGGATTGATGAAGTGGCATGGAGTGGGGATCTGAGTTGTTTTTATGAAGAAAAAAAGAAGCTTGTTTAACAAGCTAATTTATGCTTGTTAAGCATAAACTCATACCTCCCAATGTACCCTATTTGAATGAACCACGTGACCAGTTATGAAATCCTAGGAAAGTGGTTGAGGCAGTTAATGGCTATTGATGGATTGTTATTTTGTAGAAGAAAGGTGAAATTGAATGAATGAAAACATGAAGCCGTGGATTTTCCCCTTTAGAAAGGGAACTATAGAACGCAGGAAGGTCGCGACAATTCCAAGTAAATCGATGGAGGAGGAGGCGAAAGGTTGAAAAAGAAACCACTAGAGACTACACATGGAGATTTCAACCAAATGTTCAACAAGCAAAGAATGGTATCAAAGAAGAAAAACACATGGGGGTGGAGACAAACCACCCAATGAAAACTAGAGAACACATGAAGATATGAATGGGATTTTCGAGAAATAGACTCACATAGAACATGCACTGAGAACAAATGAGTTCATGAGCATATATTGAGAAATGTTTGAAGTTTCCTTGAAGAAAATATTAAACTCATCCAAATTTAGAGTGATCACCCTGAAAAGAGAAGACCTGAATCCATACTGGAGAAAGAAGGACTATAACTTGGTGCTTACTGGATATAAACCGACACTGGTAAGGGGAGGTTGTTGAAGGACTGTTTAACAGAGAAGGGACTCCCTTGTTAAGAGGAAATCCAGATGAGAAACCACCTGATAAACATATAGATTCCCTAAGCTTAGTGGGAAGGGGGAAACTTCTACTATTGTCAGTGGAGGAAGGAGAGTAACCTTCCTGAATCATCTGATTTGGAGACCAACTGAATCATTCCCCTTGTGGTATCATGGCTTGGCACAGGGGTGGCATAATGTAAGAAGGAATTTTGTAGTGTGGCCTAAGGTTGGGAGGAAATGTGTCCTCTCTCAGTCAGTTGGTATTGGAAATTTCCTAATCAGATATGTTGGGGGAGGAAATGTGTCCTCTCTTAGTCAGTTTGACAAAGATATGTTGGGGAAGGTGCCACAACTCATATATGCAGATCGCGACATTAAAAGCATGAAGAAGTTCCCTAAAATTGTGCCCCACCATTATATAGATTTGAAAGTAGTCCCAACAATAAAACAAAGCATACATGTGCCCCAGGTATGGGCCAAAGGACTGGAGCGAGAAGGGATACTCAACATGTTCGACATCCCACACTTCGGACGAAGCAAGAAAGTAAATGCATGCGTTAATTTTCTCCTATCTCGCATGCATGGAGGGTATTTGTGGTTAGATAGGCTAATCTTGATAGATTCAAACTTGATCGCAAAGATAATAGGATTATCGACATAGGGGGAAGATCCCACCTTGATGTTTACCGATGAAAATATAGACAAGGCCTCGTCAGAGGCCATGAAACAAATGTTTCTCACAGTTAGATAGGTGCACGACCTAGATGTGCCAAGCATATGCAACTCCACTATCAGACTTGCAACATAGGCGTTGGCATGCAAGCTGCTACCGAAATGAAGGAAGTACCAAGTGCCAACATGAGTGATCACCGCAAAAAATACGTGTGGGGAAGGTACCTCAATGAGCTAGGCCCCATTCCTGTTAAACCAACTTCTTATTGACTATGTCGATGCACAAGATAGGGGCATGGAGTTCCATTATCCATGACCTATTATTTTTCTTGTGTCCACAACATGGGAAGAGTTGGAGGACACACAGTTCTTCAGCCTAAGAGGGAAATCATGTTTAGTAGAAAAATACTAGAACTTCGGGTATACAAAGAAATAAACAATGCCAAATAGACAACAACGTAGAATTTTTTATCTATGATGAAAGGATTTGACATTGCATTAAGGACACATTGTGCATAACACCACAACTGGTGGAATCATACGCACCAATTGCACAATTTCGAGTAGACTGACATCATATATATGTACAGGAAAAGAAGGACCTGAGAGAGGAGTGGGTCTAGACAAAGTACAAGGTTACTAAAGGAGATATACATCTAATCATGCAAGATTGGGACTCAGATTGGAAGATCCATGTAGATGGTGCTAAGACAGAGAAACTTGGTAATGAAGAGGCAGGACAATGCAACGATACGGGGAATTATCAGGAACCCAGTCAAGGAAATGGCATAGAGGATGTACCAAAGACCACACCATCAACAGAACAAACTCAATTGACACTTCCTGAGACATGAAAGAAAATAAAATACAAGGGTATAAGACCAATCCCATCTACACGCAAAAAGAAGAAAGCGCACAAGGAACTGACCATTTATACACTGATAGATGATGACATGGACCAAAATAGTTACCAAGTAAAGGATGTCACTGAGGAGGTAGTTTAGAAGATGTCATAGTGGCATGAAGAAATCAGTAAGAAGATGCAATATTAATTGACTGAATTGTAACAACGACTGGAGATAGTAAGCTTGGCAGCAGAAAGAATATCGACAGAAGGAAAACTGACAGGCGCGACATGGGAAGTAGAAGCTACCACTTCCCACTTCTCACAAATGATTGAAGGGCGCAAAATGATAAAAATATCAACAGATGCAATCAAGTTCCCCACACCTGAGATGCAAGAACAAGTACAAGGACTTGAAAATAGATATTTCCACAATAGTGATACAGGGATTGCAAACATGTATTGCGCAGGAATTACGACTCCGCACAGAGTCTTCTTTTAGCGATTTGATAAAATTGTAGAGGAGAAAAAATAACTACAGAAGGAATACAAAACCGCTCTCCATGAAAAAAGCGCAGTGGAGAAAAAAGTTGAAAGCATACTGAAGGAGAAGGGTTAGGCCGAATAAAATGTCGAGAAAACAATGGAGGAGAAGGACGAAGCCAATAAAATGGTGCAACACATACAAATGATCGTCCAAAAATTGTATAAAGAAATCCCAGAAGCACTAATGATAGTAGAAGCTACAATGGAGGAGCATGTGTCAAATATTGGAAAAGTCATAAAAGGGGCTCCGCAACAATATTGAAGACTTGGAATCGCAGACAGTACTCAGGACACCACCAGAAGAAGGGAAACAAAGGGAAAATATAGCGTAGACATTAGTTGCAAAAATTAAAATCCAAGAAAAGGAATGCACAAGGTTGTGCGGTGTGAGCACACATATTTGGACCCATATCACAATGAATCCAGAGTTGAAGGGGATTGATGATAAAATAAGCAACGTACAAGAGAATTCCCACCAAGCAAATGAGAGAATTAACACTTTACCACCTATGGAAAGGATAATGACAATTCTGGCTAGCAGAAAACTGTATGCTGAAGTAGAATAGATGAAAGTAGAACAAAAGAGTATTTTTCAAAAATTGGAACCCCTACAAGAAGAATCACTCCAGGTGATAGGGGAGTTTGTCACTATGCAGGGAACCATGAAGCAAGCAGCGTTGAAGACTAAGGAGAAGCTCACAACGTTGATAGCACATACCATCGAGGAAATTTTGAGTAAGGAAGCAGAAGTCACAGAAGAGGTACAGACAACCAGAGATACCCTCCAAAATTTTATGGAGGTGTGGAAAATCACAACATAACAAGCCTGAGTGGCTTGGGACGAACCACAAGTGAGTGTTGGGGGCATGTTGGGCATGCATTATGGAAATAATATTTATGAAAATCCTAAGCATGGAAGATGTGCACAACAAAAGAAGAAGGAAGATAAGGTAGGCTTGGGAGTGTGTAGTCGAGGCACATTCAGGGGTACAATGCACATTAAGAACAAACAAAGTAGAAAAATAAATAAGAAGAACAAACTAGCAGAAAATAAAGTAAGAGAAGAAAGCGGGCGAAAAGGAAGGATAACAACTCGACATGCTAAAAGTATAAAGACGTGTAAAAGCAGGAAGACTAGTTATCAAGAAGGAAAAAGTAACATGCAGGCGTAAAAGTAGGTAAAGCATCTCGAACAACAAGTCAACACGAGTTGTCATGAGTTGTAATAGGGTTTTTGGATGAGAAAAGTAGGGTTTTAAGCCCTAGAATTTATGTATAAATATGTAATGGGTTGGGAAGATAGGGGTTCTCTAGATGTACTTTCGATTTTGGTTGCAATTTGTCGAGAGTTCCTATTTTGTAAGAAGAGTGATAGAATAGGATGAGAGTTGAAGATTCCATGTCTGAATGTGAGGGAGAAGTTGCAGAGAGAGGATTTCATTGTAGAGCGGCTAGGATATATGAAGGGAAAGATAGCATGATGTATCTTTTGTAAGTGCAGTGTGCAAGCCTGAGGCTATTATAGAAAGAATAATAAAGAATCCAGTTGTTGTGGACGTAGCCCAAAGTTGGGTGAACCATGTTAAATACTGTGTTTGCTCGTCTTTTATGTGATTGATTATGAATATTCTCTTTATTCCTGTTAGAATAGATTTGTTTCTTACATAGTAACTACGCAATAGCTATGAATGTTAGAGTAAATGGGTTTTGGTGAAATCTGAAGTATAACGGTAATATATAACTGAATTCACTAAGTAACCAAAGAAGAAAAAATAAAGAATACTGCGTGCATAATAGATAAGTAAGAATGAATAGGATGATCACCTCCCATTCCCTCACTACTGCAGAAACTTGGTTCCTATAGCCCCAACAGATTCCTCGAGTGAGACTTCACTTGCATGCAGGTGATGCCGAAAGGGTTGGTGTCTGAAGGGTTTTCTTGGTTAAAATAACTCAAACCTATTGTCTTACAACTGCGCACATGCTAACAAACGGTTTTGTTGTCGGGACATGGAATCTGTGATTGGGGGAATGTTTTGTAGGTTGACTAAGAAAGATATATTAGAATGGCTAGAAGGGAAGCAACAAGACTTTGCTCGAAAAGAGAATAGGAACCCTCAGATGAGTGACGAGCATTGGATGCAAAGGTATTTGTACACAGAGTTGCATGAGATTTTCTTTCGAGAATATTTTATTATTTTGATTGAGTGGTTAGAAATATTAGTGGAGAATACTGGAAGGTACTGAACCACAGTGTTGAGGAATTGGACTCCTGAGTTGGTAAGACAGTTGAAATCTGTAAGTAATAAAAAGTTCTCGCACAGTTGATTTCTGGTTGGAAAACATATTGGGAGGATATATTACATAATTTTTAGTGGATTGTACCTAGTCATACAGTGTTGTAGAGAGGGATTTATTCAAAGGTCCATGTGGAAGGTTCATGAAATCGTTGGGTACATGGATAAATATGTTTTTGTGCAACAAGTGCATGATGACAATGGAGTCTGACTGCTAAGGGGCTTTGCGCACATAAGAGAACTAGGAGATGACAAGAGGATATTATGAGGAAGGGAGAGAAGGAAGGAACAAATGAATAAGGAAGAGAGGGACCGAGGATTCATAGAACCGAATAAGTTATATCAGAGGAAGAAGATGAGTTTGGAGTACTATGCAATGGAAGGAGGTACAAGAGGTGAAATACTAGGTCTGAGAAAGGAGAGTTGTGCGGTGTGCCAGAGTGGAGAGTACCTTGTAAAATAGTCCAAATCATAGAGATACCACATATAAAAGTAGAGGAAGATGGGTTCCAGTCCAATCCTATAATATAAGAGTCGTTAAATCCTGCTCAGACCGGATCCTGTGTCGAATCCATGACCCCATGTGTGTCACCACAATGTAGATTTTAACCTTGTACAATATTTACTGCAAACATATTTTCAATAAAAGAACAAAAAAGATACAATGGAAAATACAAACATTACACAGAGATTTTTCCTCTGGAAACACAAACCAGGAAAACCAACATATTCTATATTCATCCATTATGATACATTGTTTACAATACAATATACATATAGGAGCCAGCAACATCCAAAAACCTAACCCAATAACCTATATTAGTCAACAACCCTAATTCTTTAACCGAAAATATAAAACCATCGGCAAAAACCTTGTGCCTAAAAACCACCCAACAATGGACACAAAAATCAAGGCAACATGAAAAATGAGGCAAAATGTGACATGTTTCTCGAGGAAAAAAAAATATCGAGGGTGCTGCCCCCAAACCCCCATGCAGGGGGGTGTAGCCCCCTTGCACCCCCCTACTCGTGCAAAGAATATAACACATACCCAACATTCTCCCACTTGTTGTTTTCTTTGCATACAGGGGGTTATAGGGTTACATAGTCAACAATCCAGGGCAACAATTCCCATGGATCCTTTACACCAAGAGAAATTCTCAGTGCTCACAGATTTTGTTAATGAATCTGCAACATTCTTCAAAGTTTCCACCTTCATCAAACAACACTTTCTTTTCTTCAATCATGTCTCTCACAGAGTGATATTGAATATCAATATGCTTTGTCTTTGAATGATAAGTCGGGTTCTTCGCCAGAAAAATTGCACTCTAACTATCACAATCTATCATTACAGCTTGTTGTACCAACCTAATACCTGAACACAATATTTGTAACCATATTTCTTCCTTAATTGCATGAGTAGATACCATGTATTCAACTTTTGTAGTTGAAAGTGCCACTATAGCCTGTAATTTTCTCATCCAACTTATTGCTCCTCCAAATAGGTTAAACACATACCCACTTGTAGATCTCCTATGATCTAGATCTCCAACCCAGTCTACATCCACAAAACCATGTATATCCAACACTCTGTCCAATATTGGACTTCCTTGGTAGCACAATCCATAGCTAGTAGTGCCACACAAATACCTGAAAACCCTTTTTAATGTTGTCCAATGCTCCTTCCCTGGTTTTGACATATACCTGCTAAAAAATCCCATTGCATGTGAAATGTCTGGTCTAGTACAGACCATTGCATACATCAAAATGCCAACTTCACTCGCATATGGAACACAAGACATGTTCTCCTCCTCTTGAGGTGTCTTGGGACACTGATCCGCAGATAACTTTACACCAATAGAAATATGAACCTTGACTAGTTTACATTCTTGCATATTAAACCTCTACAACATTGTCTTGATATATTTTCTATTATTTAACCAGAGTTTCCTATTTTTCCTATGTCTTTTAATATCCATGCCCAAAATGAAATTTGAAGCATCAATATCCTTCATGTCAAATTTAGAGGACAACTAAGTTTTCACATCCTGGATAATCTCCTTGTTGTTTCCCCACAGCAACATGTCATCCACATACAAGACCAAATAAATCAAATGATCACCAATTAATTTAAAATACACATAATGATCCTATTTGCTTCTTGTGAATCCAAGTCCCAACATATAAGTATCAATTTTTTTATACCACATCTTTGGTGATTGTTTTAAACCATACAAGGAGTTTTTCAGCTTGCATACGAGCTCCTTCTTTCCCTTCACAACAAATCATTTTGGCTTATTCATATAGATTTCTTCTTCCAAATCCCCATGTAAGAATGTTTTCTTCACATCCATGTGTTCTACTTCAAAATCAAATGCAACAACAAAAGATAACAAAAATCTTAAAGAAGTTAACTTGGCA
Organism: Picea engelmannii; assembly: GCA_009831015.1. NCBI lineage: Eukaryota > Viridiplantae > Streptophyta > Pinopsida > Pinales > Pinaceae > Picea > Picea engelmannii. The sequence goes on along the minus strand of ML784139.1, from coordinate 994,183 downwards.
ACAGGATAAAAAATCTCACCAAAATCAATTCCCTCAACCTGGGAATAACCCTTTGCTACTAACCGCGCTTTGTATTTCTCCACTTTTCCTTCTGCATTCAACATCCTTTTAAATACCCATTTGTTGACAATGAGATTTCTTCTAGTCAACAACTCCAATAGATCCCAAGCCTCATTCTTATCCAAGGCTACCATTTCTTCATCCATGGCCTTTTTCCAAAGATTTCCATCCTCTGAATCCACTGCCTCCCTGACAATTCTACAATCATCATCAGTAATAGAAAAAGAAAAATTTGAACGAAAATCAAATCGAGTATACCTTTCTGGTAGCCTTATCTCTCGAACTGATCTCCTCAATACTGGAGTATAAGGATCTTCTTCTTCTTCTTCATGTTCTTCTATAGAGTTTGATTCATCATCCTTTAAATAAAACTCTATTTTCTCTGATTCTTCCTTACTTGGTAGGACTTCATGTTTAACAACATCCTTCATTTCTCTAAATACCACATCTCGGCTATACACTACCTTCTTAGTTTCTTAGTTCCAAATCTTATAACCTTTGAGACCATATTTATACCCAATAAAGATACACTTTTTAGCCTTCTTATCTAGCTTACTCATGTTTTCCTTTGGAACATGAACATATGCCTCACATCAAAATACCTTGAGATATGTGAGAGAAGGTTTCTTACCATTCCATACCTCTTGTGGAGGCTTGTCATCCAACGTTGATGAGGTTGATCTATTGACCAAGTAACATGCAGTACCCACTACGTCTTCCCATAATTATTTCCCTAAATCGACACCACTGAGCATGCACCTTGTTTTTTCCATCAACGTCTTATTCATCCTTTCTGCAACTACATTCTGTTGAGGTGTATATGGAGTAGTATTCTACCTTTCTATACCACACTTCTTACAGAATTCTTCAAATCATTCCCACAGAACTCTCCACCATTATCTGTCCTCAACACCTTAATTATTTTCTCTATTTGATTCTCAACAAGAGCCTTAAACTCTTTAAACCTATCAAAGACTTCAGATTTCTTCCTAAGGAAATATATTCAAGTATTCCTTGAGAAGTCATCTATAAATGAGACATAGTACACATATTTTCCCAATGATGGGACCAACACAGATCCAAAAACATCATTGTGAATTAACTGTAAAATTAATTTTTCCCTAGTTGCACCAAAGGGGAATCTTACCCGATTCTTCTTCCCATATACACAATGTTCACATAAATCAAAATATAGAGAGCAGTTAGACATACCTTCAACCATTCCTTTACAGTGTAGTAGTAGAAGACCCTTCTCTCTGATATTCCCTAGTCTTTGATGCCACATCATAACATTTTCTTCAGAGACTATATGACTTCTTTCTTCTTCAAATACAATATCAGGAACAATGGAACTATTACAAACATCACTAATAGTGCTTCCTTGAATCTTATACGGATTTCCAAACTGAACTCCCGTCAAAAACACCATTTCTCCTCGAACCATCATGTAGGTTTCCTTTTCAAATATTGTTTTTACCCATGCATCGTCCATTTTGCTTACAAAAATCAAATTTCTAGCCAATCATGGGATGTCCAGAACAACACCAGGTAGTGTTCTACCTCAATTTGACTTTTCCTCGACCTATGATTTTGGTTGTCGAGTCATCACCTAGGAAAACATTACCTCCATCATACCTTTCATATTCACATAACCACTCCCTGTGAGGAGTCATATGAAAGGATGCACCTAATTCAACCAACCATGCCTCATGATCTGTATGTGTGCTTGAAGAAGCCAACATACCTTTACAAACTTTCCGGGAGATAAAGATATACCCTTAGACTTAGATATCCTACTTGAGAACTTAGATCTGTTTATTTCCTGGGAACGTCCTCTTGCAAATAATGTGTTTGTGCTCTGTCCTTCCATATTCTTCTGTCTCATCTCCTCTAACAACAAGGATAAGACTAGATCATCAAAATTCAAGGTAGTTGTATTTCTACCTATGGCCACAACTAGACTATCCCACGAGTTTGGTAAATAACACAATAAACTGATACACTTATCTTCATTTGAAATTTTAATATCAATAGATACTAACTGACTTACCACAATATTGAAGGCATTCAAATGCTCTTCCACTGAGTCTCCACCTCTCATCCTCATGTTATACAACTTCTTTCTCAGGAATAGTTTATTTACTAGGAACTTAGACTGATACAACTTCCCCAACTTATCCCATAAATCCTTGGATGTAGCTTCCTCTGACACATTCAGTAATACTGAATCTGAGAGACACTGTCAAATTGTTCACTTCACCTTTTGATCCAAATTTTTCCAGTCATCTGTTGAAGTTCCTGTAGGTGTAGTACTTGGATCTACCATGATCCATTGATCTTTGTCCACAAAAATATCTTCCATATTGAGCTTCCACAGCTCAAAACTTTTCCCATTAAACTTCTCGATCTCCATTTTCGAATTGCTCGTCATTTCTTTTCACTTGAAAAAATCAATACCACAGATCTCCCATTGTAACAAGGCTTATCACAATCCCTAGACAAACCCTTGACCACAAAGGCGTCCCCCTGAAGCCAACAAATCTCTGATACCAGATGTAGATTTTAACCTTGTACAATATTTACTGCAAACGGATTTTCAGTAAAAGAACAAAAAAGATACAATGGAAAATACAAACATTACACATAGAATTTTCCCCTGGAAACCCAAACCGGGAAAACAAACATATTTTATACTCATTCATTGTGATACATTGTTTTATATACAATATACATATAGGATCCATCGGCATCCAAAACCCTAAACCAATGACTTGGATTAGTCAACAACCCTAATTCCTTAACCGGAAATAGAAAACCATCGACAAAAACCATGTGCCAAAAAATCGCCCAACAATGGACATGAAAATCGAGGCAACATGAAAAACAAGGAAAAAATGGGACACGTTTCTCAAGGGAAAAAAATCCATGCAAATAATATAACACATACCCAACAAACAATCTGAGATAACAGTTGAAGAGTTGGCAAAAGCACTTGTAGTTAGCAGAGGAAATCATAGTTTATTTACATTACTTGAACTGAATGTAGATTTATGAGAGACAATATTATTTTCTATTACCATGATATTTGATTGCACCATAACATCTTGATTCTTCATCCAATAGTATAATGTCTTCAATTGAATGTTGTAATGATGGATTTTTTTTCAACATATCTTCAATGATTTTTTATAGAGAATGCTTTTGATCTCAATTGAATGTTGTAATGATGGATTTTTTTTCAACATATCTTCAATGATTTTTTATAGAGAATGCTTTTGACCAACAAAATAAACATCAAATTGAAATTTAGGGAAGATGAAACTTTCTACTTTTCTTTTTGATTATCTGTACATAGTATCTTCATCTTTTTTACTCCTAAAGTTCCCAAAATGCCTTTTTACATTCTATCCATCAACATATATTTTGACATTCAATGGGTAGAAAAGACCCAAAAGAATCTAAAACATAGTTGGCTATCAGGTAGAGTAGTAGGTTGTATGTATCTCTAGCCCATGTAGTCTGGGTACAAGTCCAATCATTCTAACAATTTGGGAAGTCAAATGAAATATTAGAACTAATATGGGAATATATTGAAGGAGAACTATCAGATATAGGGCATTCTTTGTGTGATCAACACTTGAGTTCCATAGAATTGGTATGACAATCCAAATGGAAATAATAGCTATGAGATATTTTGTTGGCATAAGGGATCTTCTCCCAATATAGCATCCAACAACTATCTTACCATCCTTGGTGAAAACACAACGTGATGTATGTTGAGGTTTCTTTATGTGTCAACACCTAAGCTGATTTCCAACAAAATTCCAATATTCTACCCTCATTGCAAATGCATACACTTCCACTTAATATTCAACTGAACTTGTAGAGGATGGAAATTTTAAAGTAGATTTTGGATGAAAAATCCAAGTGAGCAGTTCTTCACCATGGAACTCACCAAGACCCAGTGAAGTTGAATTTAAAAAACCACTTCTACCCCATTGGTGGTTGTACAATCTAAATGCTCACAAATCATAAAGATAATTTCAGTCATTGGATCTCCTTCCTAGACATTGTATGTGTCATCTTTAGTGATAACTTTAGACTACAAGCAATCACATATATAATTAAGGAGATTCAACATGATTTATTGGTCCTAAAGAAAATTTACAATTTTTTCATCTTCAATGATTTTCTTGGTGGGCCTTTCACTCTTAGTAAACTTGAGAATAAAATCATGCTCATTATTTCTTCATGTTTCTATGGTTATCTTGTCAATTGTCTATAAATTTGTCTTGTCCTTGATGGATTGTCTAAAATCTCAAGAAATGAGGAAACAAAGGTATCTGACCCCTTTTTCTTTCTTGCTTCTTCAACAACCAACAAATGTTGAGTTCTCAATTGACAAGTTGCAATCATTCTCCTTTGTTTTTGTACTTTCTCATTCCTCCTCATTTTTGTCTTCCTCTGTCCATCTCCTCCATTACATGTCTGTGTCAAATTTTGTTGGCCCTCTTACATACCTTGTCACTCAAAATTAGCATAAAACTAATTTTGAAATATAGGACCTTTGATAGAAAAAAAAAATGTTTTTAATCACTTAGCAGAGTTCCAATGTGGTTAAGTCAATTAAGAGAGGTGATGATTCCATTGTATCATTTTATATATCTCGCTATATTCTTAAAATCTTGGCTAACTATATATATGATTCGATTGACTGAAGGTACAACCAAATAGGTACCTATCAAATATTTTATAATAATGTGGTCCCAATTTCATGGTCCCAATTTTATAATAATGTGGGAGGTTGATCATGGAAACGTTCCAGCCGCAGAACATGTAAACGATTAACAATTTTGATTTACACTTAATGTGAATTTTATTATTCATTTATATAATTTTATTTGTGTGGAAATCCATTTTTTGTTATCGTTAACAATTTTTTAAATGTTTTGGGGTTCTAATTATATTATAATGTGGCAGGTTGATCATGGAAAAGGGGCAGCCACAAAACATGTAAACAATTAACAAATTCGACTTTTATTTTACGTGAATTTTATTATTTGTTTATATAATTTTATTTGTGTGATAGTTAGTTATTTCATTTGTTTATATAACTGAAATAACATAGATTTTGTTGAAATATGTAGTCTAAAGGCCATCGTGATCATGATTCCCTCGACGAGGAGGAGTTGTATTCAACCCTTGATCCAATGGTAATGATTAAAAACAAGATCATTAACATGAACACGGAACTTGCTTGCTTGCTAGACCCTACGGATCAAACTCCTGGCATCATAGAAATGAGCAATCTGGTTTTGACATATCTTAGGACATAATAGATAATAACCATACTTTAAAGTGATATTTTTTATGTACTAATAAGTTCAATTATGATTGTTTGTTTTTTAACATTTACATTTTCTAACGAAAAAACATTTTATTTCTTATATAGAGATATTTGGAGCATGTTCAACCCAGTTTCAATAGTAGTGGCATTGCAGAGATGCCACACAATCTCGACGCAGGCCATCGTATAGTTGCTAGAATGTTTACTTCTCCATCTTCCACACCTTTAGATGGGATCCATGACACACATCGCTGGGCATCCACACAATAGCCAGGATCTAGAGGTGGTGATAGAGATGAGGCTAATAATGTGGTTGATATGGGTGCATTTCCTGGAGCTAGATGTGTGACCAGCATGGGGACTCTTTCGTGCACATTTTTGGTCAACGATAACAGACTTCCATTAAAACAAATAAGACTCTCGGGTAGTTTTTCATATTTTAACTATTTCATGTTGTCCATATCAAACATAAATAATACATATTATTATTTTTAAATTAATGATCATATCTTTTTGCGTGTAGGAAACGATCATTTTATAGACACCTAGAGAGAAAGGCCTTGTTGATTTTTGAGGAAATCGTACACACGAGGTGGAATTGCCATAATTCCAACCTCAAAAATAACTTTTGGATTATCTTGAAGGCCTCTTTGGAGTAGTGTTGGCCCTTGACCAAGTTTTGAGGAAATATTGGTCGTGTTTGACCACTTTTGGCACTTCGACAGGCCGGTTGAAGATGGAGCGCCCAGGCGGATCAAAGATCACGGGATATCGCTTATTTTGCAGGCCTTTGGACTGAGAAAAGGGTTTTTTAGGATTTATTTAATGGTTTATGGGATGTCGGCCCATGGGTTTACCCATGTTTAGGCCTTTTTTTAATTGTATAAATAAGTAGCTAAGTGATGTAAGAAGTGGTAGTATATCTGATCGGCTTAGTGCATGACTACTAGTGGCTATGTGCATGATAGATTTATTTTGGTCTTAGTGCAAGAAGTGTAAGTGCTTTGTGCTATTGTGGAGTTGGCT
>ML784139.1:955664-976185 GCA_009831015.1 Picea engelmannii | reverse complement strand
TCCATGCCCAAAATGAAATTTGAAGCATCAATATCCTTCATGTCAAATTTAGAGGACAACTAAGTTTTCACATCCTGGATAATCTCCTTGTTGTTTCCCCACAGCAACATGTCATCCACATACAAGACCAAATAAATCAAATGATCACCAATTAATTTAAAATACACATAATGATCCTATTTGCTTCTTGTGAATCCAAGTCCCAACATATAAGTATCAATTTTTTTATACCACATCTTTGGTGATTGTTTTAAACCATACAAGGAGTTTTTCAGCTTGCATACGAGCTCCTTCTTTCCCTTCACAACAAATCATTTTGGCTTATTCATATAGATTTCTTCTTCCAAATCCCCATGTAAGAATGTTTTCTTCACATCCATGTGTTCTACTTCAAAATCAAATGCAACAACAAAAGATAACAAAAATCTTAAAGAAGTTAACTTGGCAACAGGATAAAAAATCTCACCAAAATCAATTCCCTCAACCTGGGAATAACCCTTTGCTACTAACCGCGCTTTGTATTTCTCCACTTTTCCTTCTGCATTCAACATCCTTTTAAATACCCATTTGTTGACAATGAGATTTCTTCTAGTCAACAACTCCAATAGATCCCAAGCCTCATTCTTATCCAAGGCTACCATTTCTTCATCCATGGCCTTTTTCCAAAGATTTCCATCCTCTGAATCCACTGCCTCCCTGACAATTCTACAATCATCATCAGTAATAGAAAAAGAAAAATTTGAACGAAAATCAAATCGAGTATACCTTTCTGGTAGCCTTATCTCTCGAACTGATCTCCTCAATACTGGAGTATAAGGATCTTCTTCTTCTTCTTCATGTTCTTCTATAGAGTTTGATTCATCATCCTTTAAATAAAACTCTATTTTCTCTGATTCTTCCTTACTTGGTAGGACTTCATGTTTAACAACATCCTTCATTTCTCTAAATACCACATCTCGGCTATACACTACCTTCTTAGTTTCTTAGTTCCAAATCTTATAACCTTTGAGACCATATTTATACCCAATAAAGATACACTTTTTAGCCTTCTTATCTAGCTTACTCATGTTTTCCTTTGGAACATGAACATATGCCTCACATCAAAATACCTTGAGATATGTGAGAGAAGGTTTCTTACCATTCCATACCTCTTGTGGAGGCTTGTCATCCAACGTTGATGAGGTTGATCTATTGACCAAGTAACATGCAGTACCCACTACGTCTTCCCATAATTATTTCCCTAAATCGACACCACTGAGCATGCACCTTGTTTTTTCCATCAACGTCTTATTCATCCTTTCTGCAACTACATTCTGTTGAGGTGTATATGGAGTAGTATTCTACCTTTCTATACCACACTTCTTACAGAATTCTTCAAATCATTCCCACAGAACTCTCCACCATTATCTGTCCTCAACACCTTAATTATTTTCTCTATTTGATTCTCAACAAGAGCCTTAAACTCTTTAAACCTATCAAAGACTTCAGATTTCTTCCTAAGGAAATATATTCAAGTATTCCTTGAGAAGTCATCTATAAATGAGACATAGTACACATATTTTCCCAATGATGGGACCAACACAGATCCAAAAACATCATTGTGAATTAACTGTAAAATTAATTTTTCCCTAGTTGCACCAAAGGGGAATCTTACCCGATTCTTCTTCCCATATACACAATGTTCACATAAATCAAAATATAGAGAGCAGTTAGACATACCTTCAACCATTCCTTTACAGTGTAGTAGTAGAAGACCCTTCTCTCTGATATTCCCTAGTCTTTGATGCCACATCATAACATTTTCTTCAGAGACTATATGACTTCTTTCTTCTTCAAATACAATATCAGGAACAATGGAACTATTACAAACATCACTAATAGTGCTTCCTTGAATCTTATACGGATTTCCAAACTGAACTCCCGTCAAAAACACCATTTCTCCTCGAACCATCATGTAGGTTTCCTTTTCAAATATTGTTTTTACCCATGCATCGTCCATTTTGCTTACAAAAATCAAATTTCTAGCCAATCATGGGATGTCCAGAACAACACCAGGTAGTGTTCTACCTCAATTTGACTTTTCCTCGACCTATGATTTTGGTTGTCGAGTCATCACCTAGGAAAACATTACCTCCATCATACCTTTCATATTCACATAACCACTCCCTGTGAGGAGTCATATGAAAGGATGCACCTAATTCAACCAACCATGCCTCATGATCTGTATGTGTGCTTGAAGAAGCCAACATACCTTTACAAACTTTCCGGGAGATAAAGATATACCCTTAGACTTAGATATCCTACTTGAGAACTTAGATCTGTTTATTTCCTGGGAACGTCCTCTTGCAAATAATGTGTTTGTGCTCTGTCCTTCCATATTCTTCTGTCTCATCTCCTCTAACAACAAGGATAAGACTAGATCATCAAAATTCAAGGTAGTTGTATTTCTACCTATGGCCACAACTAGACTATCCCACGAGTTTGGTAAATAACACAATAAACTGATACACTTATCTTCATTTGAAATTTTAATATCAATAGATACTAACTGACTTACCACAATATTGAAGGCATTCAAATGCTCTTCCACTGAGTCTCCACCTCTCATCCTCATGTTATACAACTTCTTTCTCAGGAATAGTTTATTTACTAGGAACTTAGACTGATACAACTTCCCCAACTTATCCCATAAATCCTTGGATGTAGCTTCCTCTGACACATTCAGTAATACTGAATCTGAGAGACACTGTCAAATTGTTCACTTCACCTTTTGATCCAAATTTTTCCAGTCATCTGTTGAAGTTCCTGTAGGTGTAGTACTTGGATCTACCATGATCCATTGATCTTTGTCCACAAAAATATCTTCCATATTGAGCTTCCACAGCTCAAAACTTTTCCCATTAAACTTCTCGATCTCCATTTTCGAATTGCTCGTCATTTCTTTTCACTTGAAAAAATCAATACCACAGATCTCCCATTGTAACAAGGCTTATCACAATCCCTAGACAAACCCTTGACCACAAAGGCGTCCCCCTGAAGCCAACAAATCTCTGATACCAGATGTAGATTTTAACCTTGTACAATATTTACTGCAAACGGATTTTCAGTAAAAGAACAAAAAAGATACAATGGAAAATACAAACATTACACATAGAATTTTCCCCTGGAAACCCAAACCGGGAAAACAAACATATTTTATACTCATTCATTGTGATACATTGTTTTATATACAATATACATATAGGATCCATCGGCATCCAAAACCCTAAACCAATGACTTGGATTAGTCAACAACCCTAATTCCTTAACCGGAAATAGAAAACCATCGACAAAAACCATGTGCCAAAAAATCGCCCAACAATGGACATGAAAATCGAGGCAACATGAAAAACAAGGAAAAAATGGGACACGTTTCTCAAGGGAAAAAAATCCATGCAAATAATATAACACATACCCAACAAACAATCTGAGATAACAGTTGAAGAGTTGGCAAAAGCACTTGTAGTTAGCAGAGGAAATCATAGTTTATTTACATTACTTGAACTGAATGTAGATTTATGAGAGACAATATTATTTTCTATTACCATGATATTTGATTGCACCATAACATCTTGATTCTTCATCCAATAGTATAATGTCTTCAATTGAATGTTGTAATGATGGATTTTTTTTCAACATATCTTCAATGATTTTTTATAGAGAATGCTTTTGATCTCAATTGAATGTTGTAATGATGGATTTTTTTTCAACATATCTTCAATGATTTTTTATAGAGAATGCTTTTGACCAACAAAATAAACATCAAATTGAAATTTAGGGAAGATGAAACTTTCTACTTTTCTTTTTGATTATCTGTACATAGTATCTTCATCTTTTTTACTCCTAAAGTTCCCAAAATGCCTTTTTACATTCTATCCATCAACATATATTTTGACATTCAATGGGTAGAAAAGACCCAAAAGAATCTAAAACATAGTTGGCTATCAGGTAGAGTAGTAGGTTGTATGTATCTCTAGCCCATGTAGTCTGGGTACAAGTCCAATCATTCTAACAATTTGGGAAGTCAAATGAAATATTAGAACTAATATGGGAATATATTGAAGGAGAACTATCAGATATAGGGCATTCTTTGTGTGATCAACACTTGAGTTCCATAGAATTGGTATGACAATCCAAATGGAAATAATAGCTATGAGATATTTTGTTGGCATAAGGGATCTTCTCCCAATATAGCATCCAACAACTATCTTACCATCCTTGGTGAAAACACAACGTGATGTATGTTGAGGTTTCTTTATGTGTCAACACCTAAGCTGATTTCCAACAAAATTCCAATATTCTACCCTCATTGCAAATGCATACACTTCCACTTAATATTCAACTGAACTTGTAGAGGATGGAAATTTTAAAGTAGATTTTGGATGAAAAATCCAAGTGAGCAGTTCTTCACCATGGAACTCACCAAGACCCAGTGAAGTTGAATTTAAAAAACCACTTCTACCCCATTGGTGGTTGTACAATCTAAATGCTCACAAATCATAAAGATAATTTCAGTCATTGGATCTCCTTCCTAGACATTGTATGTGTCATCTTTAGTGATAACTTTAGACTACAAGCAATCACATATATAATTAAGGAGATTCAACATGATTTATTGGTCCTAAAGAAAATTTACAATTTTTTCATCTTCAATGATTTTCTTGGTGGGCCTTTCACTCTTAGTAAACTTGAGAATAAAATCATGCTCATTATTTCTTCATGTTTCTATGGTTATCTTGTCAATTGTCTATAAATTTGTCTTGTCCTTGATGGATTGTCTAAAATCTCAAGAAATGAGGAAACAAAGGTATCTGACCCCTTTTTCTTTCTTGCTTCTTCAACAACCAACAAATGTTGAGTTCTCAATTGACAAGTTGCAATCATTCTCCTTTGTTTTTGTACTTTCTCATTCCTCCTCATTTTTGTCTTCCTCTGTCCATCTCCTCCATTACATGTCTGTGTCAAATTTTGTTGGCCCTCTTACATACCTTGTCACTCAAAATTAGCATAAAACTAATTTTGAAATATAGGACCTTTGATAGAAAAAAAAAATGTTTTTAATCACTTAGCAGAGTTCCAATGTGGTTAAGTCAATTAAGAGAGGTGATGATTCCATTGTATCATTTTATATATCTCGCTATATTCTTAAAATCTTGGCTAACTATATATATGATTCGATTGACTGAAGGTACAACCAAATAGGTACCTATCAAATATTTTATAATAATGTGGTCCCAATTTCATGGTCCCAATTTTATAATAATGTGGGAGGTTGATCATGGAAACGTTCCAGCCGCAGAACATGTAAACGATTAACAATTTTGATTTACACTTAATGTGAATTTTATTATTCATTTATATAATTTTATTTGTGTGGAAATCCATTTTTTGTTATCGTTAACAATTTTTTAAATGTTTTGGGGTTCTAATTATATTATAATGTGGCAGGTTGATCATGGAAAAGGGGCAGCCACAAAACATGTAAACAATTAACAAATTCGACTTTTATTTTACGTGAATTTTATTATTTGTTTATATAATTTTATTTGTGTGATAGTTAGTTATTTCATTTGTTTATATAACTGAAATAACATAGATTTTGTTGAAATATGTAGTCTAAAGGCCATCGTGATCATGATTCCCTCGACGAGGAGGAGTTGTATTCAACCCTTGATCCAATGGTAATGATTAAAAACAAGATCATTAACATGAACACGGAACTTGCTTGCTTGCTAGACCCTACGGATCAAACTCCTGGCATCATAGAAATGAGCAATCTGGTTTTGACATATCTTAGGACATAATAGATAATAACCATACTTTAAAGTGATATTTTTTATGTACTAATAAGTTCAATTATGATTGTTTGTTTTTTAACATTTACATTTTCTAACGAAAAAACATTTTATTTCTTATATAGAGATATTTGGAGCATGTTCAACCCAGTTTCAATAGTAGTGGCATTGCAGAGATGCCACACAATCTCGACGCAGGCCATCGTATAGTTGCTAGAATGTTTACTTCTCCATCTTCCACACCTTTAGATGGGATCCATGACACACATCGCTGGGCATCCACACAATAGCCAGGATCTAGAGGTGGTGATAGAGATGAGGCTAATAATGTGGTTGATATGGGTGCATTTCCTGGAGCTAGATGTGTGACCAGCATGGGGACTCTTTCGTGCACATTTTTGGTCAACGATAACAGACTTCCATTAAAACAAATAAGACTCTCGGGTAGTTTTTCATATTTTAACTATTTCATGTTGTCCATATCAAACATAAATAATACATATTATTATTTTTAAATTAATGATCATATCTTTTTGCGTGTAGGAAACGATCATTTTATAGACACCTAGAGAGAAAGGCCTTGTTGATTTTTGAGGAAATCGTACACACGAGGTGGAATTGCCATAATTCCAACCTCAAAAATAACTTTTGGATTATCTTGAAGGCCTCTTTGGAGTAGTGTTGGCCCTTGACCAAGTTTTGAGGAAATATTGGTCGTGTTTGACCACTTTTGGCACTTCGACAGGCCGGTTGAAGATGGAGCGCCCAGGCGGATCAAAGATCACGGGATATCGCTTATTTTGCAGGCCTTTGGACTGAGAAAAGGGTTTTTTAGGATTTATTTAATGGTTTATGGGATGTCGGCCCATGGGTTTACCCATGTTTAGGCCTTTTTTTAATTGTATAAATAAGTAGCTAAGTGATGTAAGAAGTGGTAGTATATCTGATCGGCTTAGTGCATGACTACTAGTGGCTATGTGCATGATAGATTTATTTTGGTCTTAGTGCAAGAAGTGTAAGTGCTTTGTGCTATTGTGGAGTTGGCTCTGTGCCTTGACCTGATTTTGAGGAAGGTGGATCTAGTGTGTTGTGCGCAGATCACCTGTCCACTGCGGAGTTGGCTCTATGGCTTTGTGCAAAGGAGAAGATGAATGTAAGGAGATCGAAGACTAATAAAGAATAAGAAGAAGAAGTTGGTGGACGTAGCCCCACACTGGGGTGAACCACGTATATCCTGTGTCTTGATATGCTTTTTGCGATGTTGCTTATGCGATTATTTGCTTAGTGTTGCTAATGTTATGTATAATGAATGCATCTGATGTTGTAGCTTAGTGATTAATGATGTGAATGAATGTTAGATCTGAGCTAATGCTATGTTCTAAGTGATTGTAAGTGTTAGATCTTGGTTATTACTGTGCTTCTCTGTAATGAGGGTTAAATCTGCGATGTAAATGAGGATCATAATCTTGTGCATATTGTTGGCTAAGTTCTCTGTTAATTATTGTAATCACAGATCAGTGTCCCAGATTGGTTGTAGACACTTGATTCCTACAACCCCCCCCCACCTCTACCTCAGGTGAGACTTCATCTTCTTCGCAGGTGTTGCCGAAAGGGCCAGTAGTTAGGCTTTTGTTGGTGCGTTGTTGAAGCATTGAACCCTGTGTCTGCCCCTGTGCCAACAAATGGTTTTGTTGTCAGGACCTGAAACTATGATTGCTGGGAACTGAAGAAAAGATAAAGTTCTATGTGTAGATCTATTATTTAGTGTGCGGTATCCTACTTGACTTGAGAAGATCTTTGCTAAGAAAGAAACCGGATCTGAAAGAAGGAGGTAAGATCTTAAAGCCTTGTGCTCTAGTAAAGGTAAGATAAGTGGAATTTTTTTCTTCAAAAATATGAATCTAGGTATGTTTGATAGATTTTGTTCTAATCTGAATGTTAGGGCACAGATAGAAGAAAGAGTTGATCTGAATAAATTTGATAGAAATAGAGAAAGATATGTTATTCCTATGCATAGAAATAATTTTTGGAATAATAAGTGGATGCAGGAACCTAGAAATAATTTTTTGCAGGTACAACAATGTGATCCCAATGCGTAGTACATGAGAGGCTGGGGATCGTTTAAAAGAAAGAGAGGATTGACACTGTGTTACAATTGCAGAAGACCGGGACATATTGCTAAGGAATTCCTTGGTACAGGTCCTATTTGTATTTGTTGTAAATCCATTGGTGATGAGGTTGAGGATTGCCCAAGAATGATTGGTAAAGTTGAAAATATGAACAAGAGATTAGGAACTATAAAGAAGGTCAAGAGAATGAGAATCATATAGAGAAATATCAAACTATGTTAATACAGTTAAAATCAGAAATGGATGACCATAGAGACATCAGTTTACCAGAGATCCTGAAAGAAAAACAACACATAGTTACAAGGATAGAAGACTATGACATAGATTGTGTATTGGATGAAGAAACACATGTGAATATTATGCCAGAAAGCACTTGGGAAATTTTGGGAAATCCTGCTATGATAACTTCATTGGGAAGGATAGGCTTGTTTAAAGGAAAGATGATAACCCTATGTGGAAGAGTTACTAGTATACATATGATTGCTCATGAAACGTCAACAGAAAAGGACTTTGAAGTTATTAGGTTTGTTGAGAACAACGCCCCTCTCCCTCTTTTATTAGGAAAGACTTGGATCGATAAAGATCGGATCAGAAGTCAAGAAGAAGAGGAAGCTACAGAAAAGAAAAAATAGGAACTAAGGGATTTCTTAGCTCAAAGAATAGATCGACTGATAGAAGAACGAGGAGTTGATTCGAAGAAATAGAATGAAAGAGAAGTAGTTGTCAACTTTGAAAGAGCGCAAGAAGGTTTAAAGGACCTCTCCATGCAAGAAGAAAGTATATCCACCCAGGACCTTGTAAGCAAAGAGGTATTATCTCTGACCCCTTTGAAAGAACATATAAGAATAAGAATGGAAAGAGGAATCCAGAGACTTAGATCACAGGAAAGAAGGCAAGGAAACTCAATAAGAAGAAAGCCAAGTTAGAAAAACTACGGGAAGTTCTAGAAAAGAATTCGCAGGAGACAGATCTGCAGAACTTGAACCCCGCCGGAATAGCAGAACAACGTAGAATGGGACTTCTCCACGGCGATGCTATATGACCGTTGGAGGTGCCCCGACCGTTAGAGAAAGGCCTTGTTGATTTTTGAGGAAATCATACACACAAGGTGGAATTTCCAAAATTCTGACCTCAAAAAAGAACTTTTGGATTATCTTGAAGGCCTCTTTAGAGAAGTGTTATCCCTTGACCAAGTTTTGAGGAAATATTGGTCGTGTTTGACCACTTTTGTCACTTCGACAGGCCGGTCGAAGATGGAGCACCCTGGCGGAGCAGAGATTGCAGGATCTCACTTGTTTTGTGGGCTTGTGGATCGATAAAAGGGTTTTTTAGGGTTTATGTAACGGGTTATGGGATGTCGTCCCATGGGTTTACCCATGTTTAGGCCTTTTTGTAATTGTATAAATAAGTAGCTAAGCGATGTAAGAAGTGGTATTATATCTGATCATCTTAGTGCATGACTACTAGTGGCTATGTGCATGATAGATTGATCTTGGGCTTAGTGCAAGAAGTGTAAGTGCTATGTGCTATTGTGGAGTTGGCTCTATGCCTTGACCTGATTTTGAGGAAGGTGGATCTAGTGTGTTGTGTGCAGATCACCTGTCCACTGCGGAGTTGGCTCTGTGGCTTTGTGCACAGGAGCAGATGAATGTAAGGAGATTGAAGACTAATAAAGAAGAAGAAGAAGAAGTTGGTGGACGTAGCCCCACACTGGGGTGAACCACGTATATCCTGTGTCTTGATATGCTTTGTGCGATGTTGCTTATGTGATTATTTTCTTAGTGATGTTGATGTTATGTATAATGAATGCATCCAATGTTGTAGCTTAGTGCTTAATGATGTGAATGAATTCTAGATCTGAGCTAATGTTATGTGCTAAGTGATTGGAAGTGTTAGATATTGGTTATTACTGCACTGCTATGTAATGAGGGTTAAATCTACGATGTAAATGAGGATCATAATCTAGTGCATGTTGTTGGTTAAGTGCTATGTTAAGTATTGTAATCACATATCTGTGTCCCAGCTTGGTTGTAGACACTTGAGTCCTATAACCCCCCCTGCCTCTACCTCGGGTGAGACTTCATCTGCTTCACAGGTGTTGCTGAAAGGGACGGTAGTTAGGGTTGTGTTGGTGCATTGTTGAAGCGTTGAACACTGGGTCTGCCCCTGTGCTAACAAGTAGAGACCTTCAATAAAAAAGTGATCGCCTCTGTAGCGAGTGATTATTTAAAATATGCACAGGATGTGTAAAGATGAAACTTGGCAGTCAACCCTAGGTATTAGTGCCCTCCTTCGATTCCAGAGAGGGAGTGGAAGACACTCATTGATGATGCAAAATAAAATAAATTGAGAAAAACAAGAGAATTAATAACTGGTTGCCCAAGGTAAATTACAATATTTTGAATTCAATACTTTTAATTTTCTTTAGATCTAAATAAAAGTAAGGTATATAACATACTTGAAACTTCTGATGATAGGTTGCATGACACTTCGAAGGAAACCAGAGAAAGGATTTCCAAACATGACTAGCACAGGCTAGGTCAGGGCGGCTACTCGAGGTTACAGTCACAAATCATAAGTAGCCAAACATCTTAACAATATTATTTGTATCACCTTACAATTTTCAGTTAATTGCATCCAATAACATTAAAAATACATACTCTTATGCAATGCAGGGCGATGACTTTGGAACTGAAACCATAGAGGAATACCTTTGATTTGGTTACAAGTACGACTATAAAGATGTTGTTGATCGTAGGAAAAGCATGGGGCAGACCCCAAGATCCAGTTTGCGGGATAAGGTAAATAAAAATTAATCCACATTAACCTTTCATTACTTATACAATACATAAATGTTTGATATCGTCCATAACTTTAATGTCTTACTTTTTTTTAAGCAGGGGAGA
Source organism: Picea engelmannii (assembly GCA_009831015.1). NCBI lineage: Eukaryota > Viridiplantae > Streptophyta > Pinopsida > Pinales > Pinaceae > Picea > Picea engelmannii. Next base: position 965,316 of record ML784139.1, on the reverse strand, counting down.
AACACTATCAATGAAAACATTAGTACTGGACAACATTGCGTTGATAGTGCAGTGCAGCTAGAAGATCATGGTGCTCCCAAGTAGCCCCATCCCAGTGGGGTGAAACCCCGGGATGTTCCTGTGACTGAGGCCCACGACAGTAAAATGGTTGTATATTAATCATATACTTAATAATTTCATACTTATAAATTTTGTACTTCTAATTTTTATTACTTATACATTTATGGTTTTTTCCTTATAAATTTTGTCTTTTAAATAGCATAGAATGTCGTAGTTGAGCCTCCTCAACCTAAAGATCAGGAGTACATGGAAACCATTCCAACAATGCCCACTAGTGGACCAAGTAAATAATTACATTCGACAATTTTTTTTAATATTAATGAACTACTTCAATGATATTTAAAAATTGGCCATATAAATTTAATATTTTTTTTGTAGGCAATGGCCCCTCAAAGAAACCTCCACGCCATGGTACGAGACTAGGCATTCTTAGCATGAGAGGACTGAAGAAACATCAATTGTTGAAGAGCCCCTAGAAAACGAAGACATGGAGGTTGATGAATTACTTAAGAACTAGACTAGAAAACTAAAGAAGACTAAAAGAAAATTATGATGTATAATAATTTTATAAGACAGCTTGATGTACATTATATAGCTAGTATATTTGGAACATATTTTGGATGATAAATATCATTTATGAAAAAATAAATTATGACATATGTCTTTGAATGATAAACCTCATTTATAGCTTTACAATCACTTTTTATCAATTTTGAATATTTTTAATGCATATTTTTTATTAGAATATAGATTAGGTATTGGGGAATTGAGAGTGATGTTAGGGGGGTGAGGGGCAATAGGAACTTCCACCTTCATGTGGTTGGCCCTTTTCAGTAGAGAAAAAATTATTGTAGCCGTTTACTCTTGGAGAAAACCTCTTTTGATCCAATGGAGAAACAACATAGTCAATGTTGACTTCATTGTTGCTCCTTCAGATTGAGGGAGGTTTTCTCCAAGATCAGACGGGTCCAACAAATCATTCTCGAAACCAAGAGGAGATTATTCAGGCCGTTGCATATGAGATGTGTGTGTGTGTGTGTGTGTGTCACTATTTAATCTCCTCTCATATGTATTTTCCAAAAAATAATATCAATGGTGGTTACTATTTGCAATCTTGTCGGTTTTAATTTCTATTAGGATTTATTAACATGTCTTAAAAGTATTTTTTGGTTTTTACTAAAAACTAAATATAATTCTATTTTTATTTACTACAGTATGCAGTTCGCACATTTGTAGATGCTCTAGATGTTGTACCAATGACTCATGCAAAAATTAGTGGACTCCAACCTATTGATATTTTGACAACAATAAAGGCTCAACATGATAGGGTATGCATTATAGTCTCTTTTTCACAGGACGGGGTATGCTCTTTTTCACATCCATCAGTCTAGTTTTGTGGAATCTACTCTCTTTTGAAAGTTGAAACTCATTCCAAAATTATTTGATTTTTCTTGATGCTCGGTTCTAACACTTCTGTCATATGATGTACACACTTTCGTGCTTGTTGGCACTATTTTCTTGTTCACCATCATCTTCCTCATGTACCGTGCAACAACAAAGTTCATCCAAAAACTCATGTGGAACCTCAAATGATTCATCAAGAACTTCCTTAATATACTTAGCAACATGGCTAGCCAATTGTTGGTTGGGTGTAACACCACACCACTATGTCTCCAACACTTCAACATGTTCCAAATCTGTTGATGTATTTTATTCAACCGTTTCTTGGTCATTGAAATTAGTGCTTCATTCCTCTAAAGCACTAAAAAATTTCACAATTTCTTCCTCGGAGTTGGAAACCTGTAACATTCCCCTAAGGGCTGAGCACTAGCCCTTTCCCTGCAAATATTGGTCACATGGCAGTTTATGATAGGACTGTGCCCCCTTCATGCATGCATGGGTCATGGTCATAGCCCCTAAATTACATGGCGACAGGTGTTATTACTTCGCACCCCTTTTAAATGGTTTAGTGTAGCACCATGTTTAAACGGTGGTCATGTGTATTGTAATATAACCTGTGGGCTAGGGCTTAGCCCCAGCCCCCTACCGCCTCCACTCTACCATGCAATTTATATAATATTTAGTGGGTTATATTAAACAAGTACCACATGTGGCACGTTGGTTGTCAGACCTTTCCCAAAGCATTTTCACTACCAATAGGTCATGGGGTCGAATCCCATGAGCTCCTAAAATTTTATTCAACCATCAAATGATAGGGTGCCATGTGGTTGCCCACACCCGGGCCATGTGGCACCATTTAATTTTCTGAGAAGGTGCCACATGGCAACCCATGCCTAGGCCACAAGGCAGCCCACGCCTAGGCCACGTGGCACCATTTAATTTGTCGAGAAGGTGCCACTTGTCAGCTTCTTAGTGGATATGCCCTGTGCCCATTCAAACTGTTGTTGTGTTGCCACATGTATGAATTCTACGTCAGCATGATGATGTCATGCTGACGTCAACATTGACTTTTTTTCCTGTTGACCAGATGACTTTTTACCTGTTTGGGAAAATGGTCAGAGTGTGATAACTCTCGCATACATCACCTATTTGAGAAAGTAAATATATGGCCAGAATTAGTGCGACGATACAGTCGCAATGAAATTGGTTTCATCTTATTCTGAGAAATTTAATTTTTTAGCCTTTTCTGGACTTGGGAAGCCTTCTGGATCTGAATTTGGATCACACCTCGTCACTAAGGACCTTTTCGTCCCCAAAAGATTACTGACTAGTCAACAAGCTCGGGATAGGACACCCGAATTGTCCTCTGTCTCTGAACTCTGTCCTGTGCACTTGCCTCATCAAGATCAACTGTAACACAATCATGACAACTAACAACATATTGTTAGCCATTTGAACCCTGTCACATTTTACTAAAGCCACTATCATCCATGTAGATAACATTACTAATGATAGTATCAAAATAATGACTGCAAATGAGATGATATACTTGTAATATTTTCACGACATGAGCTTATCTTGAAGCAAATTGTGACTGATTTTCCATTCAACAATCATTTCATGTTCTTGCTTAAGATCGATTACTTCATTTGAAACAATTATAGGTTTTTTGCTTGCTTGCACTTCCTTCTTTAATTGTTCCATTGTTTGAGTGTTTTATTTTCCTTAACATGATGAGCATGAACCACATAATCTTGACCTGCTTTGGTTAATTGATATTGATTCTTTGTCATGTAGAAGATTTCCTTACGATCATATAAGTATGGAATACCTAAGACCATTCCACATTCTCTTAGTGGCACTACATCACATGTTACCTCATCCACATACTTAGATGAAATTGCAAATTTGATTGTGCACTGTTTGGTTATGTGCATTTGATGATGATTGCTTATCCATTTAAGTGTGTATGGCTTATGATGTACTTGTGTTTTTAACCCCAATTGCTTAATCTATTCTTCTAATATTAGGTTAGATTGAGATCCATTGTCGATTAATGTGTCCACCTTAGTGTGTCACATGATAACCCTTATATTAAACAAGTTACTTCTACAATCAATTCCTTCACCAATTTTACCTGTCATACCAACCAATGAGACCTTTGATTCATCACCTGAATCCGATCCCAAGTCTGTGGGTCTTGTTGTCGTTGCAATTGTTTGCTTCCCTTTCCTTTCCTTGAACCACTTTGGCCTCTTCTCGGGATGCAACTACCAACATCTATCCTCATTGTGCCCCTATTTCTTGCAATGATTGCAAGAGGGATTCTCTTCCTTTCTTGCCACTAAAATTTCCTTCTTTCCATGCCACTTCCTCTTGTCCTCTTTCTTTGAAGACGGTTCCCCTGATACACCTACTTTCCCTGCTTCAATATATGTCGCTTGAACAGAAACCTCATCAAGGTTAGTGGGTCCAAACATGAATACAATGTTTCTAATATGTGCATGTAAACCTCATATAGACTTCATAATGGTTTCCTGCGTATGTAAAGGGATATCTAACATCAATGCCATTTTTCAAAATCCATTTGTACACTCTTGCATTGTTTGTCCTTTTCTTAGTTTTAAAGATTTCCGTTCAATTAATGCTTTTTCTTTATAACCCAAAGGATAGAATTGTTTCCTAAGTGCAGAAATGAAACTTTGCCATGATGGAAATACATTACCCACTTGTTGTGTTTCATTTTGCTACTTTGCCACCAGATAAGAGTTATGTATGCAAGTCTCAATGATGCCAACTTGATTTTTGTGGCCTCATCCTTGATCTGTTGCACACTGCAGTAAACCTCCATCTGTCGGATCCAATTGTCAAGTTTATCTTCATTAACTTCACCATCATATATGGGTAATTCGAATTTAACATCAAGTGTCAATAATGGCATTGCACTCTTATGTTTATGAACATGTTTCTTTGCATTGGATTTAGAAATTGAACTTGAAGAATAAGGAGAAGAAAGAGGTGATGATGGAGGTGAAGGAGGAATTTGAGGAGGATCCTCTCCTTCTTCACTTTTTCCCTTTGAAGATTCACCCAAAACTAATTTCTTACGTTCCAAGTAATCTTCATACAAAACTTTCATCATCTCCAACATGGAAAAGAAAGATTTTCGAAACTCTTTCTCATCCTGAGAAAGCCCCTCTTCTGATGCCATCTTCTCGGTGTGAGAAGATCTCTTTATCAATCCAATTAATGGATTCTCTTCAACAAGCTCGCCTTCACCATGCTATATTTTTTCCCTAGTTAACATGCAAAACTAAAATCCAAATGTCAACCTCGCTCTGATACCACTCGATCCGAAAAGTTCTTTTAAGGACTATGGTTGAGTTATTATGCATGTGATCCAGATTATTTTCGGCACAAAATGAGATCAAAGATTTAATAAAGAAATGCACAGAGATATCGCAGATATTCAATAATATAACAGAAATGTATTAGATATGCAATCATAAACACAGAGATATAGTAATACACGATTTCTATTAATGAAAGAAATGTACAGAGACTGTAAAAATACAGAGTGAAAGACTCGCTAGAATGGTGACAGCTTATCTCTGAGAAGAGATGTGACGGCTACTCGCATTTGCAAGAAGATGATTACAATTAGGATCTGAAGGCCTTTTTACAATAAGAAAGAATTCCAAAAACCATAGACATCCAAAAACCTAACCCTAGGAGATGAAGCGCCAAAAGTCATGTGGGCCCTGTTTGGGTAAGTAAGTACATCAACTTCCTGGGGTCGTAACTTTTGCATACGATCTTCGTTTTAGGCGCGTGATAGCTCGTTGGAAAGGTATCGTCGAGGAGATTCATTTTGAGGGCTCAATATTTCCTTCGGCTATCATTGAGGACCTCGATCTCGAAAAACCTTCATTTGGGCCCTCAAAATGGCCTCGGAAGTTAAAACCTGCTAAAAATAGTAAATTGCCAAAATTGCCAGAAAACTGTTTTGAGCCATTTGGAAAAGGTGGGTGGCCACCGATATTCACATGGATCAACATGTGTTGATTAACCAATTAAAGAATCTTAATGAAAGAGGAAGAATATATGATAAGTTATCACAGCCACATAATCATGTACAAAACTGAAATGAAGTAATAAACAACAACAAACCATAACACCAAAGTGATAACGGAGTTCGAAAATTTTTCCTACGTCTCCGGGCCTTTGTCTCAGTGGGTGAGGCTTCTTTATCTCTGTTCAAATCTCAATAAATACATCACAACAGTTCCAAAAGGCTACGAGAATGATATGGTCTTGTTCTCCCAGATCTCTAGAACTCAACAAAAGTAACGTCACTTTAATCGGATGACCGGAGTTCCCAGAAATGGCCCGCAAAGGTTCGATCCTCAACAACTTCCCTGCATAAAAATGGCTTTGGCTTGGCTTTACTTCAGCATAACTCTACTCTGAATCTCCTTCCATGGCCTCAAGAAGGCCTGGTTTATATAGATCTGGGGTTGGTTATCATCTCCCAACTTCCTCCCAAGATTTGGCCTCAAAAAGGGCCCAATATCCCCCAATATTGGCCAAAAATCTTCAATAACAGGCATAAAATCAAATAAAATCCACTAATATAGGGTAAAAAAACCCACTTTATGCAACAAAAATAAAATTATCCCAAAAGGGCTTGCACGCGCACTTAACACAGGGTCATATGGAATGATATCGCCAAGCGTGAGCCCCTTTTACCATATTGAGTTATGCTTCCCACTAGTTCCTTTCATGGACTTCTATACCTATCTACTCAATCATCTTCCAATCTTCTTTCCATATGGTAAAATTCTCTAGAGAAGTTTATTATTCCAAATTATAGATACCTTCTCTATGAAGAGAGTTTATCATTACTTTCAACAGCTTGCAATAAGCTCCATTTCCTACCCAAGTGTCAATACCAATCATAACCTTTTACCCTTGACAACCCTCCAAGATATGCAATTCCCTATCAAAGGGAATGTTAATACCATTGCTTTCCATATTATGGATACATTGTTGATGGGCTTGGTTAGGCTTCTAATCCATTATTTTAGTGACTTGGGTTCAATATATTTTTGAATGAGAATTCTAGAGACCATATTTGGAAATAAGTATCCATACACTATTGGATAAGAGATTTCCTAAAATGGTAGATACTTTTTAGACCCCATCCACCCATTTCCTTTAGTTTGGTAATTGCTTTCCATTTCACCAAATAATTCATTCATTCTCCCTCTTCCCAAACCATAGGAATCTGTAACTTATTTTTTTTATTTTCTCTAAAATACCCTTTGGGATATAGGCTAAGGTGTGCTAGTAAATAGGGATAGCTTCCAACACATATTTGACATGTTCCAGTCTTCTCCTCTAAATAGCCACCTATTGCACCAATGGTTTATTCTCTTTACCACCTTTTCTATTAACCATCTCCGGTGACTTACAACATAATCATTTTTTTTTTATAAAAACACACACACACACACACACACATATATATATCTCTCATTTCTAGGATGGTACCTAGGGTAAACCCTAGAATCTTCAAGGCACAAGGCCAGTCAACAACATGGCTCAAGCCCATTACAACAATATACTCACTATGAGCTCAACATGTCACTTGCATATATATATCATTTCGAGGATGGTACCTAGGGTAAACCCTAGAATCTTCAAGGCACAAGGCCAGTCAACAACATGGCTCAAGCCCATTACAACAATATACTCATTATGAGCTAAACATGTCACTTGCAGGAATTGAACTCGAGTGGAGAGGATAACAATCATTCCTCCCAACCACTCAAAATAAATCCAAATGACAAAAATCCATAGATATTTAATTCCTTCCTAAATATTAATAGAATTGAAAGGAAATAGTCATAGGATSGGTCTAACCTAATTATCCTCTAATCCATTAAATAAAGTGGAAGATTTTTTCATATCGATTATCACTTATAGTTGTACAATATAGATCTAGAATTTATTTAGTTTATTAACATCTCTTCTCGACCCATTACAACAAAGCAATACAACGTCAACAAAAAGTAAATGGCTTAGAAAGAGGAATCTTCCAATTTTTATGTCTTTCAAATTATCAATCATTTTTTTCTCTGATATAGGTTTATTAAGACCTTCAGTTATGATTAGGAACAACAATTGTGCCAATGAACATCCATGTTGAAGGCCTCTGTATGGTATAAATAAGGTGGAAGTTAAACCATTTATCAATATGGCAGATGAAACTGAGGAGGGACAACTCATGATCCAATTGAACATATGCACACTCAACTCAATATGGATAATAATTAACTTTATATAGATCCAATTTGCTCTATCATATGCTTTGGAGAGCTCCAATTTCAACACCATAGATGAGAGGTTCTTAATTTTTATGAAGTGTATTCCTTCTTGTCCTACTCCTATTGCATCATGAATCTATCTCCCTAGAGGGAACCCAAATTGTTTTGAGGAGATGGACTCAACTAGGAAGGTTCTTACCCTCAAGGATATGACTTTAATTGTGATCTTGTAGATGCAATTACACAAATATATAGGCCTATAATTATCGAAGGATTCATTCTTAACCTTCTTTGGAATAAGAGCCAAGAAGGTGGAGTTGAAAGTTTCTAGGACCCTTCCTGTGATTTTGAACTACTAGACATAGTCGCTCTATCGATCAATTGGCTAACCCTCCTCTTTCTCTTCCCATAATTGGGTTGACCCAAAAATAAGTAAGAAAGAAGTAAACTGGTGGAGATTCTCGAGGTCTGTAGGTAGGTGGTTCTTGGGAATTGTAATATTTAACAACTATATGAAAAATGAATATTAACTAACAAATAAAATTAGCATTGTAATTGCAACATTTAGCTATTATTTATCCAAGTCCATATTTAAGCAACACGTTTGTGAAGGGGCTTATTATTTACCACTCACATTTATTTCATTCCATTCAAAAAAGGTATAACCTTGCTTGTTATATTCTTAAACAACCATCAATAGGTCCTCTTAAAGTTCATAGAATCCTAGGAAGAATCAAGTTGTCCAACCATTTAGGCCAATGCTTTTCTACTTTTGGAAGCTATGTGAAATTGTTTATAATTTTTATTTTGTTATTGGATCCATCAACTTCTCATTATATTACTCTTGCACAAATCATGGAAAGAAGGAGGTCATCTTAACAACTTCTACTATGTTTGTTCTATCAATCTCCTTAAAATCTCCTCAAAATGACCTACTCCAAGATCAACATTATCCTTAAAGGATGTAGCTTTTGCCCCATATTCTATTTTCATCTCCTAAATTGTGTTGATGTTTTTCATGTGGTTAGCATATTTGGGAAAAAAATTGTGTTCTCATCCCCTTAATCTAACGATACTTCTCGACATTTTAGTCTCCGGGTAGCTTCATTTTTTGCCACAAGTTTCCTCTTCCTTCGCTCTAGAGATTTTAAGTTTTCCATTGATACCTTTACAACCTAAATATTCTTATCTGTATATGTCTGTAATGCTAGCCTCTATCGAGACTAGTTATTGATCATTTTTTACTGTCATGGCATATGCCCAAGATGATATAGCCCTTTTTTACTTCTTTAAGGTTGGAAACTAATTGGATGTTGGTTGATTCTCTTGAATTAGCATTAGAGTGATTCCATGTAGCTTTAAATAGATTAATGAGGCCTTCCTCCAATATCTAGCTAGACTTCAATTTAAAAGGGCTTAGAGGTTTTACTTGTTTTCTTCACTAACTATAGAAGTATTGGGTGGTGGTTAGAATCAACACCTATTTCCACCCATGTTCTTATTTTGACTTGATCTAATATAAGGGAATGTGAGATCCAAAAACTATATAGCCTCGTATCCACCCTTACCTCACCAATTCCCTAGTTCCTCCAAGTGAGAACTAACTTAAAAGGTTCCACATCTACAAGCCTAGCTTACACTATTTCATTTAGAAAGAAATCAGTTGGTTGGTCTATTATGGAAAAGATACCGTAGATCTCACCTCTATTGATTGTGAAGTTAAGATCCACCCTTAGGATTATGTTCTTTTCCTTGAATTGTTCCTAAGAAAATAATATTTCCCATAATTCTTCCCTATTCCCATAGGGCCCATAAATATTGAAGATATAGAAATATTCTCCCATCTCTAGATAGTATAGCTT
>ML784139.1:938791-951423 GCA_009831015.1 Picea engelmannii | reverse complement strand
TTTACATGAAAAATATTAAATATGAACTTATTTTATATTTTATTTCACTTTCATCTCAATGTTGTTGACCATTAAAATATGATACATTGTAAAGTTTGTTTGAGGTCGTTATTTATATAATGTTTATAATATTATTCATTATATTAGGGATAAGTAGATAAATTCAATTTTTTAATAAATTTATTTATTTATTTTTAATAAGATAAAATATTATTTTAATTATTTTATTTTGAAAATTTTAATATTTTAAGTCATTTTAAAATTTGTAAAGAAAAAGTTTCATAATACAAGTTTTTTTTAATTAAATGAAACTATAGCTTTTCAAAATAGTTATTAGATTTCATTAAGAATTGTTTTCATTTAGAAATTGGATTTAATACCTATAAATCTTATCTCATAGTATTTTTTTTTTAATTTTTAAGATAATACTTAAATTTTTTATATTAATATAATGAAAAATATATATTCAAGATATTAAGAATGGTCTTGTTTAAAGGGCCTAATGGTTAAGAACATGTGTTTCCTCTTAAGAGGTCACAAGTACAAATCTAGAGGGGGTAGGGTATGTCTACCTTTGTAGACTTTACCAGTCAAATCGTTAAAAATGGATTATTATTATTATTATTCTATGTTTTGGCATTTTTCACCCAAATCAAATTTTATATTATTTAAATTGCATTTCTGAATGCATTTAAATTGCATTTCTGAATGCATAAATGGATTTAGAGTGTTGAAAAACCCTAGGGCACTAGGATTATACAGACTTAACCACTCTAATATGCAGATCCAACAATTTCTTGTCATATTTTGCGAAAAATTAAATGAATAATATCCCCTAAAAAAAATCAAAATCTAGAAAGTTTAGACTATGAACGGTTTTTAATCTTAACTTTTAAGTTTTATATGAACAATAATTTATTTTTTTAAGTTCACAGGGAAAATTGTATTATAGTTTTAAAATATCATACAATCCAAAAACCCTTGTTGTTGTCGTGCCACTCGGGAAACTAGACCAACAACAAAGGTAGATATCATCCGGCCAAATATATTGTTTATGGAGAGTACAAAAAAACTTAAAAACCAGAGTTCTGTTGAAAGTACCATGCCTATAGCTACCGAAAACTATCATTTTCAAAGAAAGGATTGCTAGGGAACCCACTTCATGGGGCCGAAGGCCCCTTGGCTGAGGTTTGAGGGTGAGTCGGTTGAGATTTATGGTGCTCTGGAGGCTGATGACGAGTTGTTTGAGGGAGGCGGGCTAGGATCTCTTGAACCATCAAGTAGAGGCCGTCAAGCTGGAGTTGGACCGTGTTCTACACGTCTTCTCTAGTTTGAAGCATTTGGCCCAAAAGCGTCTTGAGGTGCCAATAAAGTTTGATAGTCAACTAGTATCGAGTGTCCCTGCCCCTAGTGTGACTGACATCTGGGACCTAGTGGATAGTGGTCTCAACTATTTCTATATCCCTAGTCATCTCTCGTTCCTCGTTGTCTATGTCTTCCGCTTCATCCAGAGATCTCTGGAATTGCTTAGGGGTGTTTGAAGTGTAGTTCATGGTGGCGTTAAAAGCCTCCTGTTTGACTTGAGATTCCAGTAACCCCTCCTCAATTCGCCTCGAAGAGGAAACTCTAGAGAGACTCGAGCCACATCTATAATCAGGAGGATAACCATGCTTGGGGGCCATGGTACCTCTGATAAGGGCCCGAATTGAAGGGTGGTACCAAATTGAGAGAGGATTTCCCAGAGATCCCTCGCTATCGATGGAGGGGGACCGAAAGGTCTGAGCTAGGCTCTTGAGATGCAAAGCATGCATCAAAATTTCACTAAGTGTCTCATTCCTACAATGAGGAGAGGGGCTCATCATCTTAGAGGTTATCAAAGGGATGTGAGTGAGTCTGGGCATCTAGAGGACGCCCCATTACTCTCATTTATTTATGTTTTCCCTCTGCCTTGTTGGCCCTGCCTTGAGCTTCCTCCCAAATCCTTAGCCACCTGGAAGAACCACCATTCCCTGCTTTTATCATCCTTGAGATTGGGCGCATTCAATAACTGTCTTAATTGTTGATGGTGGGTGTCGGTGCGAGAGTCTCGCCTTCCTTTGCTAGCTAACATTTGGGTGTCATTGACATGTTTCCCTTGGTTCTGGTGCTTGTACTTTTGAGTGAGATGGCAGGAGATATTGAGGTCGTCCTACTAGATCTCTCCCCATGGCCTCTCGGGAGAGTTCCTCTGCGTTGAATGATGTCATGGGTTTTCAAGGCACAGTCTTTTTGACTGCAGTCCTTGTGGGTAGCTGGCAGTTGGATGTCGTCAGATTGCCAGAGATTCATATATGAGAGGGGAGGACTGATATGCAGGGTCATTTACTATACCCCCACTAGTCTCGGGGATCCACCCTCCATCTTCATTCCTCCTTAGCTCTTCTTCCAAGAGGGGTTTCTCCTCTCTTGCTGGGAAGAGCCCTTTGGCGCCTTCCCCACATTTTTCTATCGACATACCTGTTTTTCAAGTCTAGAGGTCACTTAGGTGGAAAGTGATGATGTGTATTTGTGGCACATCACATCCTTCCTCCAGGCACTCAACCACTTGTAAAGTCAAGTTATTCCTATTCATAGTTGGGCTTCCACCTAGTTTGTTCTTCTCTTGCTCCCTCTCTACCTCGAGTTCCTTCTTGTTGTAGTTGTTGCTTCTAGCTTCCTAGGAGGTTTGGTGCTCGCTTGGTCGTTCCTCTTGCTTTTTCTCTTGGGTGTAAAGGTCATGTCTTGCAATTGTGGCGCAAAGTTGGGGAAACCCTCCTCCTCTGAGATTCTAGGCTTGTCCCATGAATCCTCCTTAATATTGAGGCTTTCATTAGCTAACCGGTCTATGATTTTTTTGGCTGAGCACTTCACATATCTGGGTATGATTACTGGCATGGAGGCCAACATTTGTTGAATGGCTTCTGGGATTGCCTCCAGACCCAAATTTGTGTGGTTTTCAAAGTTGGGGAGTTGTGTTGCAGTCTTTTGAACATATTGATTACGATATGGGAGTCACCTTCTATGATTATCTTGCCATAACCCCGTGCCTCATCTACGCGAAGCCCCTCTTCCAACACTTGGAGTTCCACAACGTTGTTAGTATTTATCCACATTTGACCCCCATAAATTCTCAAGATATTGTCTTTGTTGGTTCAAAAGACTCCTCCATACCCTGCTTGTCCCGTATTTCCTTTTGAGACCCCTTCAAAGTTCATCTTGACAAACCTTTATGGGGGGGTTTTCCACTAATATGTCGAGGCTGGAGGGGTCATTGTTGGTTTCTTTCTAAGGGAGGATATATTTGCGCTAAAGTTGAGACCTTGGACTATTGATAGCTCGAATGGGATAACCTTCCAGTATTTGTCCACCCAATGATGGGCCAGAATTGTTTCCTGGACTGAAGTGAGGACCTTGTTCCGAAGTTCTTTTGGAGGCAGGACTTGGAGCTTAAAGAGACCCTATAATTGCGTTCCTTCAAGAATTCCCAGGTAAGAAAGCCAGGTAAGAGAATCCATGCTCTATTGATGATAGGGTTCTACATTATTGTTATTGGTCATTGTTCTATGGTGTCCCTTATGGAGTTCTTGTTACGGCCAGAGAACCTAAAGAGAAACGCGTGGAGGGTCCAAAGTTTTTCTGTATAGGTGCAAGTATTTAAGAGGTGCTCAGTTGTTTCCTCATGCATCTAGAAAAGAGGGCATCAATAGGGGCCAAAGAGCCCCCATTTGCAGAGATTGTCCCAAGTGAGAGCTCTATTTAGGGATATCAACCAAAGGAAGGTCGAAAATTTTGACCAGAGGCTTTGTTTCCATATCTTGAGCCAAATTTAGGCTTGAGGAGTCTTTTTGTGTTGGGAAACTATCTCAGAAGCTTCCTTCATTGTGAAGGTTCCAGAAGTGTTGTTTCCCCATCTAAGTCGGTCTTGTTTTTCATAGCTACGGATTTTCCTGCTATTGAGTTTCTCGAGGAAACCCTCTCTGATATTTTTGTCTGGTTCTCCAGTCCAGCCATGGTAGGGGAGCCATTTCTGCCAACATCTGGGAGTTGTTTCTTCCGTCCAATATTGAGCAACCCTGGTCTTATTCTAGGCTGTCATTCCAGCTTGCAATATGAGATTTGCAATTTGAGATGAGATGGTTGGTCTACCATTATGGGGAGTTTTTTCCAAGTGTCCTCCCATAATATAGTGTCCATTCCATTGTTTATTTCCCAAAAGCAGTTTTCTTGAACTAAGTGTCAATTTTTCCAAGCTAGGTTCCAGAGGCACGAACCCGGAGGGGCATTGTTCATTCTGATGATCTGCTCGGTTTGTTGGTTTTGGGTGTATTTAATTTTCCATAGGCTAGCCCATTGAGAATGGGGTTTAGTTAGCCATATCCACCATATCTTATCCCCCAAGGTTTGGCTGAGGGTTTCTGGATCCCTGAAGCCCATAGTACCTTTCAGTTTTGGAAGACAGATTGTTTCCCATGCCACTAATGCCCATTTCTTCTTGTTTTCTGAGATGCCCCATAAGAAGTCTCTTTGAATATTTCTTATCGCTTTGAGAATATTTTTTGGGGCTGCTATAACTAAGAGATGGTATATGGGGATTGGTTGAAGGACTAATTTGATGAAGATGAGTCTACTAGCTATATTGAGAGAACATAATGACCAATTACCTAGTTTTTTTGCCATATTGTCTAAGAGGTCTTGCCAAACTTTTTTCTTTAAGGATTTCTATGTTAGGGGAACTCCCAAGTATTTGGATGGAAGTTTGATTGGTTGGAACCCTAAGATACATGTTAGGTGACGTTGGATCGACTGGGAGGTGTTGAAGAAGAAGATGTTGGATTTCTATTCATTGACACACATCCCTGAGGCTTAAGAGAAGTCGAGGAGGACTTGTTTTATTTTTAGGGATTTCTTCAGAGTTGGAGAAGCCATTAAAATTGTGTTGTCCACAAATTATTGATGCGAGGATGGGGATTCTTCACCATGGAGAGAAATCCCTTTCCATTTTCCTAGCGCCACTTCTTCCTTGATAGCTCTTCCCAAGCCTTCTTCCATCATGATGAACAGGAAGGGAGAGAGGAGGTATCCCTATTGGATACCCCTGGTTGGGGAGAAGGTGGGAGAGGGGGAACCATTAACCAATATAGAAAAGAAGGTCATGGAGAGCATAGAGTGAACCCATTGTATCCAAATTTCATTTAATCCAAAAGTGGCCAGGATGCTAAGGATGTAGTTCCAGTTCAAGTGGTCAAAGGCTTTTGAGAGGTCTAATTTGATGAGCATTCCAGGTTTCTTGGAGGAATGAAGAGAGTGGATAAGGTCATCCATTATGATGATACTATCTAGTATTTGTATTCCTTCCACAAAACATGTCTGCTATGGGGAGATGAGGGAGGGGATGAGGGGTTTTAGTCTATTTGCAATGATTTTGGAAATAAGTTTGTAGATAACATTGCAGAGAGTTATAGGGAAAAATTTATTGGGGGTTTCAACTTTGTCTTCTTTAGCGATGAGAGTGAGGAAGGTAGTGTTGAAGGATGGGAGGACTTTTTTGAAATTTCTAGAGTCTTCTACTGCTTTCCAGACTTCATTATTTATTACCGGCCAACATGCTTGGTAGAAGTCCATTGTGAATCCATCCGGTCCTAGCGATTTCCCTTTCAACATCTCCCAGATCACTTGATCTACCTCTTCCATAGTGACTGGCCTCATCAAGTCTTCATTATGGTTTTCATTTATCATTTTTGGAATATGCTGAGTAATATTTTTGATTGCATCCTTTTGATTCAATTGTGGTTCTTGCATTAGAGTTATGTAGAATTGAAGAATATATGATTGGATTTCCTGGTGGTTGCTTACTTTGTTTCCTTGTTGGTCTTTTAGAGAGATAATTATGTTCTGATGTCTCCCCTGGATCATCAATTTGTGGAAAAACTTTGAGTTTCTCTCACCTTCCTGGAGCCATAGGATTCTTGATTTCTATCACCCGAGTATTTACTCATGCTTATCTTTGGTTGTTATTTGGGCCATGAGAGAGACTTATCCTCTATTAGCTCCTGGGAATTCCCTAAAGCAATGATATGATGTTGGTTTTGTTTCATTCTTTCTTGAAGTTGTTTTTTGGTTTGAAATATGTTTCCAAATTTTAATTTATTCCATAAATTGATTTGTTGTTTCAGGTTCTTCAGTGGTTGTTGGAGTCTGTACATTGGGGAGCCCAAGTTGATGGTCGATGCCTTCCACCAGGAGGGAAAGTTGAAGTAGAAGGAGGGGTCTGCCATCCAGAAAGATTCAAAGCGGAAGGGACGGTTTTAAGGGCTAGTTGGGATGTCGATGAGGAGGTTGATGGGCTAGTGGTCTGAACCATGATAGGGGAGAATGGTGGCTTCTATGGCGAAGTTTCTTTAAAGAAGAGATTCTGAGATGAGGAAGCGACCTAGATGGGAGGCTATGTGGTGTTGGATATCTCGGTGGTTTCTCTAGGTGAAGGTTCCATTAGTTGTTTCCAAGTCAACCAAGCCCAGGTCACTGATGGTTTCTTTAAATCTATCAGAGTTTTGTTCCAGGCAGTTTAAACCTCCTCTTTTCTCTGGGAGTTATAATGTTAAAGTCTCCCCCAATGATCCAATGTTGGATTTATAAGAGAGGAGCAATAAGGGAGAGGGACTGCAGAAATGTTAATTTTTCCTGCATAATTTGAGGGTCGTAGACATTAGTGATGTAGCCTGATTTCTCAGATCCTATTGGTTGGAATTTGGCTGATGTAGTACAGAGGGTGGTGAAGAAAGAGGAAAGGGAGATTTAATTGGGGTTCCATAGGATAGCCAAACCACCAGATTCTCCTTAGGCATCTACTGATATGACATTGCAGCTTCTCCAGCATCTAGTGGCCATTTTTTCCATAGCTATGGAAGTGCACTTGGTTTCTTGTATCATCATTATAGAAGGTTTTTCCTCAGATATCAAGGTATTTAAGCATATTTGCTTACTCAGTCTGTTAAGGCCTCTTACATTCCATGAGATGTATTTCATTGGGAAGGTTGGGGGTGTGAGGGGAATTTTTCCGCCATACTCTTAATCATTCCAAAATTTAGAAGGATTTCTCCCAATTCTTGTAAGAGTTGCTTGTTGGATGGTCTTCCTCTTTTTTTGTCATCTTTGGGAGCCTTAATAATTTCTTTTCTTGAAGTGTTTTTGATTCCTAAAGATGCATGTACAGTGTTCTTACCTTTCTGGGTCGCTTCTCCTTTCTCTTTATTCCTTGATTTGATCAAGGCACTTTGCAATAGTCTTATTTTTTTATCTAATATCGAGTGTTCCTCTTTCCGTTCACATGTTGTTGCTATGCCTTGCAAATATAGATCTTCCAGATCCATGTCTTCCATATCCTCATGCTTCACCTTTAGGAGTTCAGAGGGGACTATTGGATCATCTTGGTTTGGTGGATGGGGGTTGTACTTGAGGGGGGAGGGAGCACTAGTGGCGGTAAGTTCCTTTTCTTGTCCAAGTTGGGGACTTGGTTGGGTTTCGACTGAGGGGTTTGGGCCAGGGACTTCTTTATCTGATAGGTTAGATAGAGATTCGACATTGTTACTGGTGCGAGGGCCTTTGGAGTTGGGATGGGTGGGAATTTTCTTTTGGGATTTTTTCTTGGCTTGGACTTTTTCAAATCCTGTCTCTTCCTTTTTCGATTGGGGGTTGGGGGATCTGATTGCTTGTTCAGGGGAAATTCCAAGAAAAGGTTCCCATGAGCATGGCATTTTCGACATGAAAAGGAATGTGTTCATAATCTAGGGTCTGGAGCCAGTCGACGTCCCTATATCTGAGGCAAATTGAAGTTGTCAGAGCTTTAGAGACATTGAGGTAGACACAAATCCGAGTGTAGAAGGTATATTATCCTTGAAGGGTGGCCTCTGCGATCCTATTAAAGGATCCAAGAGTGTTCCCTATACCCTCTAGAATTTTTGTGTGCCAGTACTCCTACAGGAGCAAGTACAGTCTGATCCATACTGGACATGTAGTGAAATATTCCTTTTTCAGACTGAAGTTCTCTTTCCAGATCTGCATATATAGACCAACAGAGTTGAAGAAGTATGGTCCTACTTGGAAGACTCTTTCTCTATCTTCCACCAAGTTAAAGATGGTCTTAAAGAATCCTTTGGATCCCAGTTTGAGGGAGACATATCCTTTGGGCTTCCATCTGGTTTTGATCCACCACATGAGGTATTTCTCACATGGACAAAGGCCCATAAATTTGGATATGAGGGCATGGGCTTGCATGTATTGGATTTCCTCCCCCAGGAAGGGTGACACGATTTTGTACTGTAGAATTTCCTCTGCTTGCGAGATGCAAGACGATTGGATTTTCTTGTTGGCTTTCTGGTTCTGAAGGGTCTTAGTTGGGAGTGGTTACGAACTTGTTGGGATTTCCTTAGTTTCTTTTGGTTGTTTTGTTTCCATTGGGCTGTGCGAACTTAAGGTGTGAGGGATGCGGGCATGGATGTGGGGTTGGTGGTTGTTGCTTTCCACTATGTTTAGGAAAGAGGGGGAAAATCCTCCTTGAGCGGGGGCCACCATTGTTGGTTTGAGAGGTCAGAATAAGGTTAAAGTTGCAGACCTAAAATTAATATCGTTGATTGTTTTATATGAACAATATTAAATATGAACTTATTTCATATTTTATTTCACATTCATATAAATGTAGTTGATAGTTAAAATTTGATATTTGTAAAGTTTTTTTAGATTGTTGTTTATATAATGTTTATAATAATTATATATCACATTGCCCTGGGGTGTAGAAAAATTCATGCTAGAGTGTATTGTTAAGACACTTTGTTACATGAAATCACTAGTTCTAAACCTCGACTTACCTTGTGTGTTACTTGTGACCATAGAAAAAATAAACATGTCACCCTTCATCCATTCGAAAGGTGTATTATACACAGAAAAATGGAGCCTTTTCTTTAAAGATATATATAATTCCAAGATGAAAACCTAACCTAATGTTCAAATAAATAGGGTGTCAAGTTTCAACATGGTTTAGGGGGAACCTAGCCTAATGTTCAAATAAAGAGGGTGTCAAAGTTTCAACATGGTTCATGGGGAAATCTTGCATGTCTTTGTAAATTATTGTGCATCTAGAAATCCATCGTTGCTATCCAAGTCTTGACAACACCTCAGTATTGAGAAACATCCACATCTCATCAGATATATAAAACATCTATATAGATAGCTAACAACTCTAGTGACTATAGAAATTATTAAAAAAATCAACGCCATAGATTGTTTTCTCTCATTTCTTGTAGCATGACGGTTTTGTCGACAAATGTACAGAAAAAATATTACCAGTGCCCTGGTGACTTTGCAAAAAACTGGTGCTAGGGTTTCAACGCTTGCGCACATGCATTAATGGCCCCCTCTGAGGGAGGGGATCCACCCCTAGGATCCCCGTCCCCAGATCTACAGGCCTTCCAGGCCCTCATTTTGTCTTACGCTAAAGCTCTCAAGTCCCTGCCCTCTCGATGCATCAAAAAGGTGGCCGAAATTCCCAAGGTTGTTGTATTCTCCCCTTCAGTGTGACCTTTGGCACTCAGACTCGCAGATCGAGGATTAATAGGCCAATTCATAGGAATGTGGCCATCCCCAAAATCCATGCACATCTGGTTGGAAGCAAACTGGTGAAAGATGATCAAGGGACAACTGTTGATAGCCTTCTGTGGTAAGGGATTCTTCGCCTTTTTGTTCGAAAAAAAATAAGATAGAGATTTGATTTTCCGAAGCAGCCTCCATTTCATGGGGGCCATAGGAATGTACATGAACAAATGGACTCCAAACTTTATCCCATAGAACGATATCCCCTCAGTAGTCCCAGTATGGGTGAGGTTGCCCTTCCTCCCTCTCCATTGCTGGAACGATGAAACCATTGGAAACATAGGAAACACCCTCGGCAAGTACATCAATCGTGTCGAACCTCAGGAAGGCCTTTAGGCCTACGCCAGACTGTGTGTAGAAGTGGATCTGGAAAAAGGTCTCCCAGAAGCAATACAACTGAACTTGGACAGTTGGTCCTACATTCAACGGGTAGACTATGAACAAATTCCCTTCAAATGTAAAATCTACCACGAATATGGACATTTTGACAAATCTTGTCCCCAAGCCAAAGACATGCAGGACCAATATCCCAAACAAGATCAGTGGCAACAACCAAAAAGGAAAAAAAAATGGGAAAACCCAACCTATTCCGACTCAAAACCAAAGGGAAAAACCTCCTGATCCAAAAGAAAAAGTCTTGGATCCCCACAAAAAGGAGAATCAAGCCACAATCGATATGCAGAGATCCACCAAGACAAAGACCTCAAATAATTAAGGGAATCCCAAGAAGAACGCATTGGAAAGGGACAAGAAGAGGAAGGAAAAGGAAATGACAAATCCCCAGAAAAGGAAAAAGAAGTCCTGGATCTAAGTGGAGAATCCTCAAAATCTCTCCACACCCAAAATATGGAAAATCCAGAAATGTCAGAAGAAGAAAGACATGACTCCTCAGAAAGTGAATCCGACCTGGAATTAACACAAAATTTAAACAACAGGAAACCTGGAAGGAAATCACACAGAGATAAAAGAGAATTGCCAACAGATAGAGAAAAGGAACTAGGCATAACAAAAACAATCGAGGAAACTCTAAAGAAAGAAGGAAAAACTGGGAAGAACAAGGCAGCCCAACATAAGGGAACAACTTCACGTGCACCCAAACATCCTGATAAATGATGAAAATTGTCTCCTGGAATTGTAGGGGATTAGGAAATAATCTCATGAAAGAAGAAGTCAAAAAATTGATACAAGTAGAAAAACCTTCAATCCTCATGCTCCATGAGACGAAAATGAGGCAGCAGGACAACCTCAAAGACCTGCAAAAAATATGGAACAGATGTGATGGTCGTGCTGTGAGCTCTAGAGGGGCTTCAAGTGGAATCAAAATTATATGGAAGATGGAAGATTTCGACCTACAAGCTCAAATGCAAACCCATTTCTGGCTTATGGTAAATCTTCTCAATAAAGTCTCAGGTATGCTTTTTTCCATCATCAATGTTTACATGACAAACAATTATAATGAAAAAATTGAATGCTGGCAATCCCTACTAGACCTTGCCAAGGAGAATCCTCCCCAGAACCTCATTATTGCACGAGACTTCAACACAACCAGAGCCTCAAAGGAAAAAAGAGGAGGCTCAGTGGTAAGAGATCAATTTAGGGAACGATTGGAGGACCTTATCTCAGACCTGGATCTCTATGATGTTCCCTCGAACAAGGGAATCTACACTTGGTATAATAGAAGAACATGGCCTGGACATAGAGCCGCAAGATTGGATAGATTTCTAATCAACAACTCATTATTGTCCCTCCCCGAAAGCCTTGCTCAATGAATCTTCCTTGGGCGGGCTCAGATCACCGCCCCATAATACTGGCCTTCGAAGCTCAATAGAACTAGGGTCTTATTCCCTTCAAACTAAACCCCCTCTGGCTGGACAAACCCGAGATCATTCAATCCATATCCAAGATGTGGAACCAGTGGATCACAGGCTCATCAAATTACATCTGGGAGAAGAAGCTCAAACTAGTTAAGAACCTCTTAAAGCATTGAGCTAAAAACACTGTGCAAGGAAAAGAAAAAGACAAAAAGTCTCAGTTGGAGGCTCTTCAAGAAGAAATAAAAACTATAGAGATTCAACAGAACCTCCTCACCCAAGAGCAAAAACTTCACAAAGAGTACCTCCAAGCTCTAGCTGAAGAGGAAAATGCTTGGCAACTTAAATCCAGGAGTCTCTGGCTGAAAGCAGGAGACCAAAATAATTCCTTCTTCCACAATCAAGCCAAAGTCAAGAACTGGTCAAATCAAATTTCCAAACTCAAAACCCTTGAGGGTGAAATCCGGAAGGATATCGCCCAAATCAAGCAACACACCTCCTCCCATTTCCAAAATATGTACACCACCTTTGGAAAGGATGAGGATCACCTTTCTGAAGCCTTTCTCCATCATATTCCTCGAAATATTGTCGAGGCTGAAAACACCCACCTTGACAGACCCATCGAGGAAGCATAAATCCTTAGAGAATTGAATCGATTCCAAGATGACAAAGCTCTGGGTCCTGATGGCTTCACCTTGCATTTCTATAAAAAATGTTGGCATATCATCAAGAAAGACTTCATAAGAATGGTATGTTTCACACACAAGGATAAAAAGTTGGGCGGAGCAACTAACTCCTATTTCTTGGCTCTCCTCCCAAAAGAACCTAGATCCCCCTCCCTTAATCACTTCAGACCCATCTCCCTGTGCAACATTTCCTATAAAATCTTGTCCAAAATAATTGCGAATAGACTCAACCCCCTCCTCAGCCCGCTAATCCTTCCAAACCAACGAGGCTTTGTAGTTGGTTTCCAGATTTGGGACAAATTCATTCTTGTCCAAGAGGCAATCCATGCCAGTAGCTCCCGGGGGGACTCTGGCATGGCTATAAAACTAGACATGGCCAACACTTTTGACAGAGTGGAACATAACTTCCTCTTCAAGGTTTTGAAAAAAATTGGTTTCAGTCAGAGCTTCATGGATTGGATATGTTTCTATA
>ML784139.1:916333-927243 GCA_009831015.1 Picea engelmannii | reverse complement strand
AGAGTCATGATCTCGTACCACCACCATTCAAGACATATGGCAAAACAACTGGGCAATGCCAGGCTGAGAAGAGGTGACCATTCCCTCAAAGCAGCAGCAGACCAGCCTGTCCAGGTGGTCTTGTGAACTCCAGAGAAGTACAGGTACGCAAGCAAGAACAAAACCATATTGAGATTTGTCAGTACTGCTGCAATGGCCACCCCTGGCACACCCAAGTTCAACACAAAAACAAGAATAACATTTAAAGGTACATGGAGTAAGACAGCCAATGCAGAGCACCACATCATGGGAGTTGTGATGCCCTGTGAACGTAGATAGACTCTCAGGGGCTGCAGCATGCTGTTTGTGAGGAGATCCGGGAGAGAATATAGGCAATATGTACTGGCCACAGCTGTTATGCTCGCATCTTGGCCCAGCCACAGCATGATAGATTCAAGATTCAGCCATAACAGGGAAATGGGCACGCAGGCTGAGACAAGAATGAGTATGGTTCGTTGCAGAGAGATCCCTATCAACTCCCAATTCTTGGACCCAAATGCCTGGCTGCATACAGGGTCCATGCCTGAGGCTAGGCCGAAGAGAATCGAATAGCCAGTGATGTTTGTGAAGCCAATAGAGAGAGCCCCTCCTGCCAATTCCAGGCCTCCCAATCTACCGAGACAGAGAACAGACACCATTGCTCTCACGTACACAACACAATTCACAGCTGCCACAGGGATTGTGATGCCGCCTAGCTCTTTCAATTCGTCAAGAACCTGGAAATAATAACACCAAGAATTAGCATATCAGCAAAAAATCCCTCAACAGACCTCAAATCAGTTCAGTTCATATTGAATGCCCACTAAGACCATGTTCTCAATTTTCATTCATTAATAGACCGTTGCACAGCGCCATCAATTTCTTGTTAGTAGCGCACGATACCATGATTTCAATCTTCATTTAATGGCCTCGTGGATTTTGAAATAATAACAAACGGTATATACTAATAAATGAATAGAAACAGAATAACAACTCTGTTCATCTAAGTCCAAGCACCACCATAATCATTAATGATATTCAATTCAAGCTGACAGCGCATGGAATCCATGAAGATCACAGAGAACTTGGCATCAGAATACATAACCCACCTGCTCGGCTGATGGAAGCTTACGAAAAGTATCCCGCTCGTCATCATCTTTGGAAGCATGAAAACCCATGATGCCAATTCACAGTATAAAACAAAAGCAATTATGTAAATGCTGCCACCTTGTGTATCAAACACAATCCCAAAAGCTATCAGGGGGCTGGAACAGACAAGACCCGAGATTCGAACTATGGAATACCCAACTCAGAAAATGGCAAAATAAAGCGAAAAAGACAGATACCAACTTCCGCTCTCAGCACATCAAGAAGAAGAGAAAAAGCCAGGCATTGCAGACCGCCATGGATAACAAAGAAACTCTCAACAGAGAACGTCAGAAAGATATACACACTAAGTATATGCCACAATGGACTGCATTGGCATGATTGGCGAGGGCAGATATATAAGGTGGATTCTGCCAATTCCTGAACTAAAATACTCAATAATGATTCGGGGTTCGACCTTGGCACCAATAAACAACAAGGATGTGTTTTGTTGCAAGAACGCCAAAGAGAAAAACGTTGAGGATATAATTTGAATTAAAGCGAGAGGTCAAGGAAGCATTAAAAAACACAACAAATGCCGCCCTGGGATGGCTCTGCACAGCTTGCAAGAGTCGTTATACTGGAACATCTGACGCAGCGGCCATGAAGAAGAAGTGGAAGCGGATGGCAGAGTTTATATGGAGTTAACTCCTCTTGTGGTTAGATGTTGACTCTGGTTAAACAACTCACCCTGCGTAATCGCCGTTCGGGGTATGTGCGCAGTACGCCGGCCAATTTTGGCGGCACGCCGGCTTTTTCGCACGTGTTGATTGACATCGTTTCGGGATTTTTTCGTATTTTTATTTTTATTTTAAAGTGGAGGCTGCGGGGCTGAGTCGGCGTAAGCGTAAGGGTTTGAAGTGGCTATATTTGGAAAGCTACGCGGCGCGCCTAACCCACTTGGGTTTGGGGGGGCCACGTTGGATTCTATGCGAAGATTAAGGTCCAGATTGCGTCCATTCAACGGTAGAAGACTCCCAATATTTTTGGAGAGCGTGCCTACCGTTGGATTTGACGAGGATATATAACCGTTTTGATTAATTTAATATTTGCGGTTTTTCGGTGATGAAAATTGATAAATCTTGATTTGATCCAAGATTCAAGATTGGGTTGTGTTTTAAAATGGTTAAAAATGATTAATAACGAAATTTTATTTTGAAAGTTTTTACTAACAAATATATTTTTGTCTATGTTTTACTACATTTTTAGCATTTCAAAAACACAATTTGATCATTTTAAAAATGTAATTTTTGGTTTTACTCAATATAAAATTGCAATGCAATTGGTATATAAAAAACATATATTTTGTTATCAAGAAAATATACTAACAAGTGATATTCAACTTGAAACTCTGCTTCTTTCTTCCTATGTGGTTGAATCTTTTCAATGGTTTGTCCCTCTCGAGCATGGATTTGGCAGGGAAAATCCTCCTCTTCCTTTTGATGCTAATGCATTTCATGTTCTAGGGGCATAGTTAGAACAAATTGGCTTCTAAGCTTGTGCCATCAAAGTTCGTGAAAGTGTTGGAATAAATTTCAGTGGTTACTTTCCCTCTTTCTACACCTTGTTTAAAAGAAAGCATTGGCTATAGCAAAATATGTTCTTATTTGGTAATTTACTAGTTTTTGGCCCTCCCTAAGGTCAATGGGTATTTAGATGGTCAATGGATATTTGGATTTAGAAAAATTAGATGGCTATCATTTAAGGTAAACTTTCTTACTACTTCTATGGACGTAGGTTTTATGTATTTTTGTTTGAGAAGTAAGACCATGACCTTATCTTTTGGAATGGCCATATTTTATGGGCCTAAGAGGAATGCACTTAAACAGTTGGACTCTAGATTTTGATTCTGAAATGGATGGACCCTCAACAATGCATGTTTGGGTTTAATTACCTCATTTGTCTCTTCATTGTTGGGATAAGTCAATAAAAAAAGATGATTTGATAAACACACAAAGACAACTACAACACATGAAAAATAATATGAATGAAAAGAAGGAACAATTACAAAATTTCATGTCATCCATGATTTTACATACCCTAGATGAGAGATTTTCTACATGAGATATCGAGATGCAAGGAAATCATGAAAATGTAGAGAACATACAGATTGAGTCCCATAATCATGGTTATTCATCACTCCAAGATATGCATCATCGAGGGTTCATCTTGACACCAAGGAACTAATTAATTCCCCAGATTGATATGAGGGAATTTAATGGTAAAGATCCTTTAACATGGATGTTCCAAATGGAGCAATTCTTTGATCTACACCAAGTGCCAACCTTACAAAAGGTAACTCTTGCATCCTTGTATTTGGAACTTGATCAATTTGTTTGGTACCAATGGATTTGTGAAAGAAAAAAGATTCTATAGTCTCTTGGTCCATTTTTACACATGAATTGATAACACATCATGGGGATATTAAGATCAAGAAAAAAGATTCTATAGTCTCTTGGTCCATTTTTACACATGAATTGATAACACATCATGGGGATATTAAGATCAATACATTCTTTAGTCAATTGATAAATGTCCGATAGAGAGGTCAAATTGCAAAGCACATTCAACAATTCCAAAAACTAATTCTCAAGGTAAATAGCATTCTAGAGGATAATTTGTTAGATCACTTTATGAGAACTTTAAAGGAGAGCATTCAACATGAGGTGTATCTCTTCAAACCTAGATTCTTAGAGCATGCTTTCAATGTGGCCAGGAAAGTTAAAAGTAAAAATAGGGTTACTAGAAGAGTGGCCACTAACAATTATAGAGAGCACCATATTCCCTCTCCTAACCTCACTCAACCTACAAGGTTAACACCTTGAAAAATGGATGAAAGAAGAGCAAAGGGACTATGTTTCAATTATGACAATAAGTAAAGCAAGGGGCATAAATGTAGTGAGAAGAAATTATTCTACTTAGACTATGAAGAGGAAGAAGATCAAGAATTGGAACCATCACAAGTTCTAGAACTATAAGATACTATTCGAACCATATCTTGTCATGCATTCGTTTGCATTAATACTCCACAAACCATCAAGATAGAATGATATATCAAAAATAAAAAGGTAACAGTGTTGGTTGCTTATGGTAGTATGCATAACTTCATTAATTTCAAATTAGTGAACCTTCTTAATTGCTTTGTATATCCTGCACCAGAGTATCAAGTAATGATTATAGATGGAGGTATCATAAATTGTTCAAGGAAGTGCCATAATATTAAGCTCATTATGGGGGAGTATTTATTAGATGGTCCCCTCATTGCAATCCAAATGGGTGGTGCTAATGTTGTGTTAGGGGACTAATGGTTACAATCAATGCGAACATTGGCTCTAAATTTTCAAGAAATTTTCATGAGATTTTCCTAAGAAGGTAAGGAAATTGAACTCAGAGGCATCCAAGGGAAACCCTCTAAAGTGATAATCTCTAACAACATGAAAAAATTACTCATAAAAGGACAACATTATGTAATTTCATAATTGTTCTAACTAGATTTTTAAACATCTAAACCCTCTACTTTAGTGGATCACCAAAAAATGATCGACAATCATTCCAAGGTATTTGGAGAGATGCCTAAGTGTCTTCCACTTGCTCTAGATCATGACCATTCTATTCATTTTCAACTGGGAAGTGTACCACCTAACATTGATGAATTATTAGATGAATTGAAAGGAGGAATTGTCTTTACTATGTTGGATCTCCATTCTGGATATCATCAAATTAGAATGAGGCAAGAAGACATCCCCAAAACAACATTTAGAACACTTGAAGGTCATTATGAGTTTTTGGTGATGCCATGTGGCCTTACTAATGCACCTTCAACAATTCAAATCTTGATGAATTATATTTTCAAACCCTTCCTCGAAAAATTTGTGTTAGTATTTTTTTTTATGACATACTAATCTAAAATGAATCTTGGGAATAACATGTACAACATGTTGACATGGTATTAAAACTATTGGAAAATAAATAACTATACACAAATCCTTTTAAGTGTGCCTTTGGTGTTCAAGAAGTGGAATATTTGGGTCATACTGTATCTCATGAAGGTGTCAAAGTGGACCCTAACGAAATTAAGGCTATGATGGAATGGCCAATTCCCATAACCTTGAATTATATCAGAGGAATCTTAGGATTGATGAGTTATTACCACAAGTTTGTTAAGAATTATGGTCAAATAGCAGCACCTTTAGCAACTTTATTAAAAAAGGAGGCATTTTCTTGGACTCAAGAAGCAACCAAGGATTTTGAAAAACTTAAGAAGGCTATGTGTATGATTCTTGTCCTAGCCACACATGACTTCGTAAAAACCTTTATTGTGGAGTGTGATACCTTAGGACATGGAATTGGTGTAGTTTTAATGCAAGAAGGAAGGCCCCTTTCCTTTGAAATCGACCAACTTAAAGGAAAGAACTTACTCAAACCCATCTATGAAAAGGAGATGTTGGGCATATTACATGCAGTTAATAAATGCCACCCTTACATAATAAGAAGACACTTCAAGGTAAAAATAGACTATGATAGTTTGAAGTACTTCTTGGAACAATGCTTATATTAAGAAGAGAAACAAAAATGGGTTACAAAGATGCTAGGTTATGACTTTGAAATTATCTACAAAAAAGGAAAACAAAATATGGTGTCAGATGCACTTTTAAGGAAATAAGAATACACAGAGGTTTTACTGTGTGTTATTTCCATTCTGCAATTTGATTGGGTGGAAGAGAAATGATATAATGGAAGCAATATTAGAAGGTATGCAAGATCATTCAACAACTACAACATGAACCAAGTGCATTAGATAAATTTGTGTGGAAGAATGATTTATTGTGGTATCAATATCACCTACATTTATGTAAGAATTCCCAACTCAAATAGAACATCCTTTTGGAGTTGCACACTTCTCCTCTAGGAGGACATTCGGGGTTCTTGAAAACTTACTACAATATCAAGAAGGATTTTTTCTAAGAAGGTCTTAAAATTGATGTTCAAATTTTTTTGGTTGAATGTGTGGTTTTCCAACAGAATAAGGGAAAGTCAATCAAGACCCCATGTCTCCTACAACCATTAGCCATACTAAGTCAACATTGAGAAGGAATTTTAGTGGATTTTATTATAGGTCTACCCAAGTCCAAGTGAAAGAATATTATCATGGTAGTAGTGGATCAATTCACAAAGTATGCCCATTTTTTCTCTCTTTATCATCCCTTTAAAGCAAGTATAGTAGCCACAACATTCATGGAAATAGTTCATAAGCTCATGGAATCCACAAGATTATTATAGGTGAAAGAGATCCAATTTCCATTGGGAAATTTTGGACTAAATTATTTTCTTGTTTGGGTACTCAATTGGCTCAAAGCTCCTCTTACCATCCTCAATCCGATGGGAAAACTCAGATTGCGAATAAATGTCTGGAAGTGTATCTTTGTTTATTTTCATCTAATAAACAAACATAATGGGTCAAGTGGTTACACTTGCTATAATGGAGGTACAACATGTCCTTCCATACTTCATCAAAAAGTCCCCATTTATGGAACTTTATGGATATCATCCTCCATCTATAACGTCACCCTTGAGATGGAAAGTGAAGGCTCAAGCAATGGAGGACCACATAGAGCACCAACTATAGGTTATCAAACTATTGAAGTACAACTTGGTTGCAAAACAAAATAAGATGAAACAACAAGCATATCAACATCACAATGAAAGATAATTTAAAGTATGGGTTCGGGTATTTCTAAGGCTACAACCATACAAATAGTTGTCCTTCAAGAAACAAACGAAGGACAATAAATTAGCACCCAAGTACCATGGTCCCTATAAAGTGTTTCAAAGTATTGGAAGTATGTCTTACAAATTGGATTTGCCTCCATATCCACATGTACATCCAATATTCCATGCTTCTTGCTAAACAAGGTAATCAATGATAAGATCTCAGTTCAAATTATTTTACTAGAGATTATGAAGAAAGGAAAATCACACTAGAACTAGAAATAATTCTTGAAACAAGGATTAAGTAGTTGCAAAATAAATAAATTACTAAGTACCTCATCAAGTGGAAGTACTTACTAGTAGAAGAGGTGACACGGGAATATGAGCTCTTCATGCAGAAACATTTGCAACTAATCAAGTGTTGACAAAAACACTTGTTTGAAGGGGAGGAGCATGTTAATCCCTAGAAAAAACCCCAAGTTAAGCATAAAGCCCCATGTTAAGCCCTAGATATTGAGTTATTACATTTCTGTTGTTATATTAGTGTTGTCGGCTAGACCCTTTAATTGTAATTGCACCCTTTGTCTCCTATTGATCTGAAAATAGGGGGCTGACTTGTTATGCTATGCAAGCACCCGCTACTTCATTAAAATAAACCTTCAGGACCTTGCTCAATGTCTTAGTTATGCAAGATAAATTATCTGCCAAGTTTATGCATCTTCTTTTAAATGTTTATGTGTGAGGTCTTTGTAAGATTAAATATGTTGTTTTCATAAATACAACAACAAAAATAACATGCAGCAAATAATAACCAGCAAACACTCACAACAAGAACAACATGATAAAGGAGTTCACCCCTCTCTGGGTTACATCTCCTTGAGCCTCCTTCAATGGACTTGGCTCTCTGGGATTAATTTGTCAAAGATTATTTTACAAACTGCTGCTCAACTCCAATGGATTTTCTGATTGTACCATTGGGTTCAGAATACATAAAAACCCCAAAAAATGACTAATAGAACTCTGAAAATGGATCATGGCTCATCCAGGCATGACCTCTTCTACATGTGGCCTTGAGCTTCCCTAAGCTTCCTTGTGGAAAAAACACCTATAAAAGTCCTCAAATGGATCTGAAACCTATCCCAATGTGTTCAGAGCATAACAATTAGCCAAAAATGACTATTCAGTCACAAAAAACAGACTTAGGCTCATCTGAGCATGACCTCAATCAATGAGGGATTCAAGCTCCCTAGAGCTCTCTGAAACTTCAATGGTGAAAAACCTGCAAAATAAGTCTTCAAATGCCTTTAAAAATAGTGCCAATGGATTCAGATCATCCAAAAACCCCTAGCTCGGCTTTTTCGGCACCTCATTTGGCCAAAAAATGAAGAAGATAGGCCTCCTGCCATTTTCCTCCTTCAAGCTTGTTGTCTCTGGTTCGCCAAAATGCACCTCTGTACGTCCAACCTAGCTCACACATTCAATCTCATGCTAAAACTGAGCACCAAGCGCATAACCAAAAAACGGGCGAACTGTAGGACGATTAGGGCACGCCTAGCCTCTAACCGCCAAGACCATGGGCATATGGGTCCATGTGACTGCATGGAAATACAAAAGGAGCCAATGGTTAAAAACATGTGGTAATGGTTGGAAGGCATGCGCCGATGGTTACATGGCATATATACATATGACCGGGGGCCAGGGCTAAGCCTTGCCCCGGACCGCGCCCCCATTTCAAAACACATGCAACTTAAATACATTACAAACCATATATATAACAATTAATAAAGTGTGGCGCGTTGGCAGGGCAGACTTTGCAAAGATTTTGCCAATGGGGGAGGTCTGGGGTTCGATCCCCATGGACTCCATAACTTTTAAACAAACAACCAAACCATACCATAATAGGGTGCCACGTGGCAACCCACGACTGGGCCATGTGGCACCACCCTATTTGACCAAACAATGCCACATGTCAAAAATTGATTCGTCCACATCTGTGAATAAATGAATGCCACATCAGCGTACGGACATGCCACATCATCATACAGCCCTGCCACGTCAGCATTCGTACAGACTGCATAGTCAACACATTTTTTTTGCCTATTTGACGATTCGAACAGAACACGATATCTCACTCATACAACTTTCGTTTGAACCCAAACAAGTTGTGTTGGGTTCGTAACGACGAGGGCTATGCACCTGTTCGTTTTGAGGCAATTCCGAGAACTTTGATTTTTGAGCAAAATTTTGACCCTTGGTCCAGATTATGATCACGCCTTCCCACTGAAAGGATTTTGGACCCACAAAAGCTTATGATTATCTACCTGAGCTTCGATACTCTTTTGCTTCCAAGTTCTATCAACTGATTCTACTTGAAAAGTCTTTTCGACAATCACCTGGATACCTTGACACGCCTTGCACTGCAAGTGGTTGTGTCCCTCAACCAC
Organism: Picea engelmannii; assembly: GCA_009831015.1. Classification (NCBI taxonomy): domain Eukaryota; kingdom Viridiplantae; phylum Streptophyta; class Pinopsida; order Pinales; family Pinaceae; genus Picea; species Picea engelmannii. Next base: position 917,926 of record ML784139.1, on the reverse strand, counting down.
TGTTCTCTGACTGCTGCTGAACCACTATTCTCTTTGTGCTTGGAAGATTGCCAACCTTCCCACTAAAAATCAAGTCCCTCTTGTGAACTCTTTGGCGTCAAAACAATCCGCTCTCCAATGGCTGCAAAAACTTTCCTGCGACATCTTGTCACAAACCAAGAAACCATCAATCTTGAAAACAAATTTATACAAGACTGAAAATTATGACAACAAAGTCTTTTTCTCTTCAAGAAAACGGTCACATCTTGTACTTCATCAAAGCACATGACGTTTTCCTACATCTTGGTGTACTCAGAATCGACTTACAAGCCAACAAACACCATCGACTAAACACAAGTCGAAAAACATGATCGACACAACATAGTCGTCAAGACGACATCGACACAAGTCGAGACTCATTTGAAACATATCGACCTTCCCAAAATGACAAGTCGACATTCATGATACACAATCATGTTACAATCATGAGTCATTCATGATGAACTATCACCAGGTTTACTGTTTACACGCACACAAAAACACATGTATGTGCATAGCTCTTCAACTCTCTTTCAAGTACAAACATAAGTACATAAACCCGAAACATGTGGGTACATAAGAGCTGAATATGAAAAAGATATATGGCTGTAACAAGTGAACATCATACCCCTATTTTACATCCTCCTAGCGAAGTTGTGCAACAAAACAAGAATGCCTTCAAACGAATTGCATTCACATGCAACTTGCATCATACAAGTTGCGATAAACTGCTGCAACTTGTCATGCTTTCAACTTAAATGCATACATAAGGCTGAAATGTGAATCTACAACAGAAAATGCAAGCCTTACTTGCTCAAGAAATCCAACCATTTCTTACCAAGCCAACTCAATGGTGAATTCTTTTGCTGAAAATCGTCTTCTTCTGAATCATCTTGACACACATCGATGATGGAATCTCCTCTTCCATTCTTGCCAATCTCTTTATCCATCTGCTTCTTGTGATGTGGATGAGTGGTTGGATGCAATGTCCAACATTGGTCAATGAGATGACCCCGCTTCTGACAATGAGTGCAAATCTTTTGCATCCTCTTTTCAAGTTGTCTTTGCTTGGAAAGTTTCCTGAAAGTGGTCAATCTTTTCCAACATTTTGAAATATGATGGCTATATAAACCACAATAAGTACATGGACTTTTTCTTCCATTTTTACATGCAAATTTATCATGCTTAACATAATCAAAAGCAACTGAATGATAGGTAGAATTATACCTTGAACATTCACCTTTATCGCCTCTTTGAGGAGGTGAATTTGAAGAGTTACAAGCTCTCCTTTGAAGACCAACAACAATGTTCTTGTCCGCATGGCTATCATAACTCTCTTGTTTCACACATTTGCATTCATCTTGAACACAAGCTTTGCATGCTTGAGGGATTGCACTTGAAACAAAAGTTCTTGAACTTGAAACAAAATTTATTCTTGGAACTGTTTCCCTTGTCTCCTCAACTTTGGAATTTGCTCCATTTTTCTGTTCATATCCAAGACCACAATACTTGGGTCTCTCCTCAACAACAATAGGCTCAACAATGCCTTGTGCATGCTTGCCTAACCCTTTACCT
>ML784139.1:905475-916246 GCA_009831015.1 Picea engelmannii | reverse complement strand
AGGAATTTGAAGATAAACTAACATTACATACCTCATGTTCATGCATGTACTTGGTAAGGTTTTCCTTTGCCTCATGGAGTTGAGTCTCCATCTCATGCAACTTTTCAAGAAGCCGGTGCTTCTCCTCCTCCATGGCCATCAACTGCTCTTGAAGGACAATGCTCTCTCTTCTTTCTTCCCACAACTCTTGTACCTTATCTCTCATGGTTACAAACTCCTTCAACATCTCTTTGTCAAAGAACTTGGATAATGAAGATGTATGAGAACTATCAATGTTTGAAGCTTCCTCCATCCTTGCAAGATATCAAACTTCAACACAAAACTTGCACAAATACCGACAGCTAAAACTCTAGCTATCAATGGCAATCACATGAGCAAAGAAAACTAAGCTCTGATACCACCTGATCTGAAAATAGGGGTCTGACTTGTTATTCTATGCAAGCACCCTCTACTTCATTAAAATAAACTTTTAGGACCTTTCTCAATGTCTTAGTTATAAAAGATACATTATATGTCAAGTTTATGCATCTTCTTTTAAATGTTTATGTGTGAGGTCTTTGTAAGATTAAATATGTCTTTTTCATAAATACAACAACAAAAATAACTTGCAACAAATAATAACCAGCAAACACTCACAACAAGAACAACTGATAAAGGAGTTCACCCCTCTCTGGGTTACATCTCCTTGAGCCTCCTTCAATGGACTTGGTTCTCTGGGATTAATTTGTTAAATATTCTTTTACAAGATGTTGCTCAACTCCAATGGATTTTTTGACTGTACCATTGGGTTCAGAATACATAAAAACCCCAAAAATGACTAATAGAACTCTGAAAACGGATCATGGCTCATCCGGGCATGACCTCTTCTACATGTGGCCTTGAGCTTCCCTAAGCTTCCTTGTGGAAAAAACACCTGTAAAAGTCTTCAAATGGATCTAAAACATATCCCAATGTGTTTATATCATAACAATTAGCCAAAAATGACTATTCAGTCATAGAAAACAGACTTAGGCTCATCTGAGCATGGCCTCAATCAATGAGGGCTTCAAGCTCCCTAGAGCTCTCTGAAACTTCAATGGTGAAAAACCTGCAAAAAAAAGTCTTCAAATGCCTTTAAAAATAGTTCCAATGGATTCAAAATGTCCAAAAACCCCTAGCTGGGCTTTTTTAGCACCTCATTTGGCCAAAAAATGAAGAAGATAGGCCTCCTGCCATTTTCCTCCTTCAAGCTTGCTGTCTCTGGTCTGCCATGTTAGCGACATTTCTTGTCCTAGGCACAAGAGTATTCAGGTCTGCAAGTTGTACGAGGAGTGCCCAAGTGCAGCATGGAAAAATCTCGTTTTAAGCTTCCAGCCAGTAAGCGAGCAAAATTATATTGACGACGGTCTAGATCCTTTCATAAGAGCAGATCGACGGTCAACAGGAAATCGCGGATAGTAGAGTTGCGTCGAGATTAGCGCAAATAGATCACGCCCATATTGTATGCAGGGAAGAATAACAGCCGTCCATCCGAGGGACGCATGGCACGAGATCCAGTCGCATCGGCTTTTCGGTAGTCGTGAGTTCAAGGGGTGAAGGTTTTATGTCGTTGTATATTTCGAAACCCCGAACCCTGAAGCGCCGATGGCGCCCAAAGTCGGGCCCGCAGTATCAAGGGTCAGTCTCAGCCGTCCATCTGAAGCGGACACCTGGCACGCGATTAGACTCCCCACCTTTTCTCCCATCACGGCTTCGAAGCGCAAGTAGCAGCTCCTTCATATCCCCGATGCGCGAAGTAACGAGAGCGTCCAGGACCTAGGGCCCACAACAACGTCGGGAGAGTTTAGGACCATCCGATTTGGAGGATGCGTGGCGCACAATTGAGCCATCTCGACGTTTCTCCCATCGCAACTTCGAAGCGCAAGTATCATCTCCCTCATATCCCCGATGCACAAAGTAACGAGAGCGTCCAGGACCTAGGGCCCGCAGCAGCGTCGGGAGAGTTTAGGACCATCAGATTTGGAGGATGCCTGGTGCCCAATTGAGCCGTCTCGGCATTTCACCCATCACAACTTCGAAACGCAAGAAGCAGCTCCATCTTTCCCCGATGCACGAAATGACGAGGGCGTCCAGGACCTGGGGCCCACAGCATTGTCGAGAGAGTTCAGAACCATCGGATCCAGAGGGGCGCGTGGTGTCAGATTAAGCCGTCTCGGCGTTTCGCTCATCGCGATTTCAAGAAGAAAGGATTAACTCCTTCCTTTTGCGAACGCCAAAAGCGCTCTGGGAATAAACACGGGGTCAAAGCCCATGGTCACTTGAGAAAGAAAGGAACTGTGTTGAAAGGGGCCAAAGGTGTCAAATCCAGTCGCCGAAAGGATCGTCTCGATCTCCAGGTACCATCTGATACGATCCCGCTCTCGGCCTTCTCTTGGAGTAAATAAAGGTGAGAAGGGGTGGGTGAAACCTCTCCTCATGCATTAAGTGTAAGGTATGGAAGGTCTGGCAAGCGGTCCGCTCGAGAGGGTCCTGTGTACCTAGTTCTTCAAAGAAGTCATGATGAGTCCTCGACTATCCAGAGGAGGTCTGCACACGCTAAATCAACATTTACTGGCTCATCTACTCCCCCTGCAGGAGCCATGCACAGTTAAGGTGGCGACAGACAGAGAAAGCCTGTCCGAATTTGGATGAAGGGACACCAAGCCTTGGATGACCAAGGACACCTCTGTTAGGCGATTTTCCTGAGTATATAGACTCAGTGTTTGTATTTTGTAATCTATCGATGGTAGAGCGAAGCTCCCGATTGTAAAGTTTTAGCAAACACCCTAGTTCCCCGATTATGCATCTGTATGTAAGATTTCTTGTTTAATGAAAGGCAGTTTCCTTATTCCATCTAGTTTTCATCTCATACTGAGGGAGTTCGTGATCGACTGATTCACACAAATTATGGCAATTATGTTGTGATAAAGGATTTATTGTGGCATTATTGTTTTCTCCGGTTTTCTGCATTTGAATGTAAGAAGATCTTGCATTTAGATGTCTTCTTCTACAGTCTGTTAGGAACCTGATGTTTACGGCAAACTTTAGCATCTCTCTGATATAAGTCTTCCCCCTACTCACCCTTACTACAACTCACTGTCTGAAGTTATCTAAGACCTCACTTGCCCATGCATGCTTGGCCTAGTTTCAGAGTTAGAACCACAGTGTTGTGAGTTAAATTCCATTTGATCACCCCATTAAACAAATCATGACATAAACTGATGGGTGTCGGGCTCTGCTCCTGTTGCAATCCAGGGGTGACTTCCGACGCTAACATTTCTAGTGCCATTGCCGGGGATGAAGTTGAAGATTTTCTCTGGGCAGAACGACATTGAGCCTCTGATTCTGAAGGTGCATCATACATCAGAGCCCTTAAAGATTGCTACTATGCACCTGGAGAATCCTCTGTGGCGACTCCATTGTTTCCACTTCACTGTTTCAGCTGTAGCTATTGTTAGCACACCTGAAATATAACCCAGAGGAGCTTTCTCGAGAAGGTTTCAGTGGCTGCTTTCTCAGCTTGAGAAGCTTCATGGGGTAACGAAAACGTTAAGATCTGGCCTTTGATGGTGAACAAGGACCATGCATATTTGAAGCTACGCATCTTTCACCTGGCGACTCCATGATTCGAGGATCGATTGGCGACTCCACTGGTTCGATATGGAGAAAATTCTGGCTCAAAGGTTTGCTTTCTGTGACTTTTCCCAGATAGTTGGTTTTCCTAGTGCACTTCCTGATAGAGACCAATGGGAAGATTTCCTCCCTGAATTTCATGCAACAAGTTGGGAGGAACCAACTAAGCATTTACTGGACTTCCATGAGGTTATTCACAGACACAATATCACGCATGAGGATGTCTGGATTAATCTCTTTAGGTATTCATTGAAGGGAGATGCTCTTGAGTGGTGTCGATCTCTTCCCGCTGTGAGCATCCGCTCTTTAACAGGTTTTCATACAACTTTCAATTCATTTTGTAAAGACTACTATCCAGCTGATTGTTTGTTTGAAAACTGTTGTGAGGAGTTTTCTTCACTTCATGAAGCCTCTGCTGGCCCTGAAGGCCAGGTCTATGATGAAGCTTTTACTGTGGAGGAAAGCATTTGCTAGGAAAATATGGAGGTGTTGAATAATATTAATTGTGTTATCCCTAGAACGGAAGCATCTGACATCATATCAGATGCCTATATTCCTTTATATGTTCATAACGATCAACATGCCTCTTGTGGAAATTGTGAGTTTATAGAGAAAATGTGGTCCATGGTAGATGACTCACTTGGATATCGGGTTGAAGCAGATGTTCCTAGCAGCTCTGCTCATGATGACGAAGACCCTCTCTTTTTAAAAAAGGGGTTAGTTGTGGAAGAGGATTCTCCTCTTTTCCCCCAGGGGGTTTCTCATGATATATTTTTACCTGGGATTAAAGAGAAAAAGATTATGTATGGGCAGCCAGAAGAAGCAGGTCCCACTGTCCCTGAAATGAAATTTTTTGACGGGATCACTATTCTGGAGGAGGGTCATATCAATGAAGGACAACCCCTTTTTGATGTATATTATAGTGATGATGAGCATCAAGCTTATCCTACATTTGATCACTATAAATATACTGAAGAGCCAGTCAGCAAGCAGAACCACCCCATGGTCCCTATTTATGATGAATACGAATCTGACCCGAGGGAGAGCCAAGAAGAGGAAAAGGAACCAGAAGAACAACTGAGCACATATTTCATTCCAGAGCCAGTCAGCGAGCAACTATCGCCTGAGATTAGTGATCCTACGTCAGTTGTCCACTCACCTGTGCTTATCAAAGGTATTCAACCACATGTGAGCAACTCTGTAGCAGAGGAGGGTGCCTGTCACCAATTTTCTGAAATTCGCCACTCATTCTATGACCCTGTCGGCGAATACATGGAGTGGCATATCCTTTATGCCTTAGAGTCGCCCTATTCCATATAAACTTCACCCTGTGAGGAGAAGTTGAAGAGTGTAGCCGTTCTGCTGTCACGGTTACACTATCTGCTGGTGATCATCGACAGAAGGAAGGAGCTTCTATCCAGGAAGTTGCTTGAATGGCTATGGTGGAAGTTTTCTTTCACCTAGCCCCATGTAAAGGATTCTGATAGTTTAGGAATGTACATAAATAAGCTCTTTTGAGCATGTATCTTGTTTTGTTTTACTTTTAATTTTTCGGCCTGTATTTTCAGTAGGGGATGTTTTGAGCATGACTCCATAGCCCAACAACAAGGCACTGAAGCTGCGGGATGAGTTCTTAGAGCATCACAGGGATGCCTCTATCCCCCATGGAGCCTAATGTTAGTGACATTTCTTGTCCTAGGCATAAGAGTATTCAGGTCTGCAAGTTGTATGAGGAGTGCCCAAGCGCAGCATGGAAAAATATCATTTCAAGTTTCCAGCGAGTAAGTGAGCGAAATTATATTGACGACGGTCCAGATCCTTTCATAAGAGCAGATTGGTGGTCATTGGGAAATAACGGATAATAGAATTGCGTCGAGATTAGCGCAAATAGATCATGCCCATATTGTATGTAGGAAAGAATAACAACCATCCATCCGAGGGGCGCGTGGCACGAGATCCAGTCGCTTCGGCTTTTTAGCAGTCGCGAGTTCAAGGGGTGAAGGTTTTATGTCGTTGTATATTTCAAAACCCTAAACCCCGAAGCACCGATGGTGCCCAAAGTCAGGCTCGCAATATCAAGGGGCAGTCTCAGCCGTCCATCTGAAGCGGACACCTGGCGCGTGATTAGGCTCCTCGCCTTTTTTCCCATCACGGCTTCGAAGCGCAAGTAGCAGCTCCCTCATATCCCCGATGCGCGAAGTAACGAGAGCATCCAGGACTTGGGGCCCACAACAACATCGTGAGAGTTTAGGACCATCGGATTTGGAGGACGCGTGGCGCCCAATTGAGCCGTCTCGATGTTTCTCCCATCGCAACTTCGAATCACAAGTAGCAGCTCCCTCATATCCCTGATGCGTGAAGTAATGAGAGTGTCCAGGACCTGGGGCCCACAACAGCGTCGGGAGAGTTTAGGACCATCAGATTTGGAGGACGCGTGGCGCCCAATTGAGCCGTCTCGGCATTTCGCCCATCGCAACTTCGAAACGCAAGAAGTAGCTCCATCTTTCCCCGATGCAAGAAATGATGAGAGCATCTAGGACCTGGGGCCCACAACATTGTCGGGAGAGTTCAGAACCATCAGATCCAGAGGGGTGCATGGCGCCAGATTAAGCCGTCTCGGTGTTTCACTCATCGCGATTTCAAGAAGAAAGGATTAACTCCTTCCGTTCACGAACGTCGAAAGCGATCTGGGAATAAACACGAGGTCAAAGCCCGTGGTCACTTGGGAAAGAAAGGAACTGTGCTGAAAGGGGGCAAAGGCACCGAATCCAGTCGCCGAAAGGATCGTCTCGATCTCCAGGTACCATCTGATACAATCCCGCTCCCAGCCCTCGCTTGGAGTAAATAAAGGCGAGAAGGGGTGGGTAAAACCTCTCCTCATGCATTAAGTGTAAGGTATGGAAGGTCTGGCAAGCGGTCCGCTCGAGAGGGTCCTGTGTACCCAGTTCTTCAAAGAATCCATGCCGAGTCCTCGACTAGTGTTGGAAGCCAATTCACATTTTCTACTGTCCTTATAAGCTGCCTACACCAATGTTTTGCAAACCTTAATTTTTCGTCGCAATTCTCAAATAAACGACACTTTATTTTTGCGCTATTTACACACTTACCTTCGTTCTTGTTTTCACGACTGTAAGCGTGAAAACTTGGTCTTTCGGAGTCGCATTAAAATCTTCACTGAATTGTCGTTATCATTCCTGTCGATATGCGCATTGTGTTTACATTTTACTTATCATTATGCAGTTGGCAAAACCCTTTTGATCTGTATTCATTTGACATTCTTTGATTGATTATGTAATTTCGTTTCATGAGTGATTGAGTTGTGATGCATTGGCGATTGGATTTACATGTTATTTGATCAATTCACTTGGCATATTGATTATATGAAAAAGCATTGGTGTTATGGTTTAAACCCTTGGTGTGAATCGTTTCATACAACACTTGGTATTGGTTTCAATTTGTGTGTTTGGTTTTAAAACTATGGCATAACTTTTGATTTCACGAATGGTTTATCCACTTACCAAAGGTTTCGATTGATTGATTGAAGTGGCATAGTGGTAACACATATGCATTGTGATTTGAATAGTTGAAAGCGCCGATGGTTGTACCATGGTAATGACTATTCTGCATGGACAGAAATAGCTCCACCACCTTCGCACAATGTCATTAATGCTTACCCCTATCCCTGTTTCACCTCTGCTAGCATCAGGTAAGCCTGTGAGCGTTCTGCTCCTGTGTATGCTGCGTTCAAACCATGGCTCGTTCACATTGCTCACCGTGTCCTCTTCTCCATGGCATCGGTGGTGCGAATTGAGCCGGACGGTAGTTAAGCCCTGCTACTGTTCGATAACGCCCAAAAAGATTTACAAGATAATGGTTGGCTCACGTTTGTACAGAGGTTTGAGGGTTTTAATCTGTTTGTTGCACAACAGTTCGCCCTGACTTTTGATGGGTGTAGGGACAAAATAGGTGACATTCAGCTTGAAATCAGTGAAGAGTTCATCAGCTTTGCCACAGTATTAGAAGCCATGGGCCAGTGATGGTTTAAAAACTTTAAAGTTGAGGAGGTGCCATGGCCATTATTGTTTGTCTCACGGAAGGTCACATCCTGTGACAGAGGTATGCCTATTTTCATGTTTAAACCAAGGTGGCATGATCTTTTGATAGTGGTTAAACAATTTGTGACCTGTGAGGGTCGGTATGGACTGGTTTTTCTTTATCACCTTTGACTGTTAATGAATTTCATGGGTTATCCATTGAATATGCCATTTTATTTCCAGCGTAGTCTTTATAAAATGGCTAAGAGGTTTAAACGAGAGAAGGCCGATAGTAGCTTGTTTCACCATGGCCTAATCAGACTCATCGTCGTTCATCATTTAAACCTCCACGACGATAGTTGGCAAGCTTTTCTCTTTCAGAATGGTTTTGTTGATTCAGAGTCTGTCCAAGTTGATAAGTCTGTGGTTAGTGAGACTAAGGTTGGGCCACCTGTGCCTTTTCATGCCCTTCTACCGTCTCCCAAACCCCTGGTCAGCCCTGATATCGACCTACCCAACGTTATAATAGACAAGGGTGAGGCTGTAAAAAAGCCTGTGAGCAAGAAGGTTAAGGGTAACCCTACTGTCGACGACAAAGGTAAAAAGAATGCTCGACTCATATCGAGAATGGCCCGGAATAAACCTAAGCCAAATGCTGAGCAGAAGCCCATAGTCCTCAGCAAAGATTCTGACTCTGATATCGAGCGCTTCCTGGCTAGTGAGTACCCTTATTCCCATGGTTTGTGCTCCGAGTCACCCTATGACTTTGTTTATAATTTACCCCCTTGCCTAAAGAACAATCCTAGCTACCCTGGGATCAAGATACCTAATGAAACCCTCGACGTTTTAAACAAACCCTCACTTGCAATTTCGAAGCCTAGACAGTCGTCGTGTGACCAATGTAATGTGTGGTTGGAACACTACTATACTGACGTTCCCTTATTACAGTCCAAAATCAAATCGTTGGAAAACCAAGTTACAGTGTTGACAAGCCAAAGGGACAAGCTTCAAGCTAATGACAAGAAGCAAAAAACCACTGGTTCCATCATATTTAGGAATGTCGAATCGGCTACAACCTTTGTCAATTCCAAACTATCATGACCAAGTTGTCTACTCATCATCCAGGTATGAATTTCGATATCAATTCCGTTCTATGAATTGCTAGGATTAATATAATGAATTGAGTTTGGTTTTCAAATAGCTCTGTCCATTGTTTGAAATGACTCTGTCATAGCCATATCAAAAACGGTTATGTTGTGGATTGTGTACATTGTTCTCGTTTTCCTAAAATTAAATGAAGTTATGATTTGGTTACACGATTTGGTCGTGCCCAGTTTAGCAATTGATTGGTTTTCACTGGGTTTGATTCGTTTGTTTGTTGGTTTGAGTTAACGAAATCAATGGTCTTTGCTTTCGCTTGGATTTTTTTTGTATCTAACCTGAACATGAGGTTTTTACGCTAAAATTAGAACACAGTTCTGTTTTGATTTAACATGATGTTGCTGTCATTGGATATCAACGGCTCTGATTTAGTTCTTGTGATTTGATTGTTGAAAGGATTTCATAGGATTGAATTGGCTTGATAAATACGATGTAGTCTATTAAATTGGAAAAACGACTCTATTTTGTCAACATTTTCGTTTGGATTTGGATTATATCTGACCTGTACAAAAGATCTCTTTGCCGAAATCATGGAACTGTGTTGATTCATAACGACTATGTTAAACTCAAACTGTTCGATTCGCTCTTGTTTTGATTGGATTACTGTGTATCTTGAGTGAGCACGATTGTTTTTATGAGTTGGATTCGTATCTAAAATAGACTTGATGCTGCTCTGTTGATTTTAATTTTCAAAACTGAGTTTGTTAAACTCAGATCGACATATGTCATCTCTGTTGAATTCGTATGATAAAATTCATTTAATAGTTCGTTTTGAAATGAATTCAAGTAATGATTTCGTTGAAAGTCAATCGATTTTGTTTGCCCCTAATTGGCAATAACAAACGATTGAACGACTCTTACAGATCCTGTTATCAACCGATTAATTCCATTATGATTTCGTTTGTATACCAGTTTTGATTTGATTCGCTAATAGCATGGATCGTTTGTTATGTTTAATATAGTGCGATCAATTTGAGAAAACGATCCTGTTAATTTGGTTTGGATTCAAAGTGATCTTGTGGATAGCTGAAGCAACTATTTGTGATTTCAATTGATTATGAAAACGATTTCATTACTGTTCGGTTATCCAATACGATGTTGTTTACCTGAATTGGTTATAACGAATTAAACAGAGTGTAGMTATCTAGGTTATCATTTGATTTAGTTTGTTCAATTTGCATACAAGTGTCGATTTGAATGAGGCTTTTAGCAATCAAATATCTTTTGATAGTTTGAATGTATTTTCTAAGATTTGAATTGATTTTAATACGATTCTGTGTTTGATTTAGACTAGCTACAGAATCGTAAGATTATGTAGCTAGTCTTTAGAATTAGATTTTTATCAATTTTATCAACAAAATATCCTCTTAACCTGTCCATTTTTGACCTCTTTCAGGTACATTCGAATTTCATTGGGCATGCTGTGGCAGTCTAGGAGATATTTATGTGATATATTTTTATTTTTAAGTTGTTAGTTTGAGTTAGACATAGGAACTTGGGATATCATCCCAGATTTTCTGTAAACAATTTTGATAACTTCCACAGGGATGTTTTACCCTGTAGGAGGTCTTTAAATACTTATTATTTTTTGTAATAAGGGGCATCTTCACTTGTGGGAGAACCAGGCTATGGATTTCTGATACAAACTGAGACAAGAGTTGATATCTTGTAACAACTTTCGCTTTCAATATATCAAACTTTTGTTTCAAGTTTTATGCATGTTAGTTTGCAGTTGATTATAGATTACTTTAGCTATCATAATCTGTTGCAGGATGATATGAGTTGATTAATGTGTTATCCATATCTGATTTCTTTCATCATTTTAAAAGTACAACAATTACTTTGTTTCAGTTAATGAATCACAGATTTCTCTTCTTCGTTAATTGAATCATTTTGTATAGATCTTTGCATACAGATTTATCTAA
>ML784139.1:864313-897466 GCA_009831015.1 Picea engelmannii | reverse complement strand
TTTTGATTTCACGAATGGTTTATCCACTTACCAAAGGTTTCGATTGATTGATTGAAGTGGCATAGTGGTAACACACATGCGTTGTGATTTGAATAGTTGAAATCACCGACGGTTGTACCATGGTAATGGCTATTCTGCATGGACAGAAATAGCTCCACCACCTTCGCACGATGTCATTAATACTTATCCCTATCCCTGTTTCACCTCTGCTAGCATCGGGTAAGCCTGTGAGCATTCTAATCCTGTGTATGCTGTGTTCAAACCCTGGCTCGTTCACATCACTCACCGTGTTCTCTTCTCCATGGAACCGGTGGTGTGAATTGAGTCGAACGATAGTCAAGCCCTGCTACTGTTCGATAACGCCTGAAAAGATTTACAAGATAATGGTTGGCTCACGTTTGTACAGAGGTTTGAGGGTTTTAATATGTTTGTTGCACAACAACTCGCTCTGACTTTTGATGGGTGTAGGGACAAAATAGGTGACATTTAACTTGAAATCAGTGAAGAGTTCATCAGCTCTGCCACAGGATTAGTTACCACGGGCCAGCGATGGTTTAAAAAATCTAAAGTTGAGGAGGTCCCATGGCCGTTATTGTTCGTCTCACGGAAGGTCACATCATGTGACAGAGGTATGCCTATTTTCACGCTTAAACCAAGGTGGAATTATCTTTTGATAGTGGTTAAACAATTTGTGACCTGTGAGGGTCGGTATGGACTGGTTTTTCTTTATCACCTTCGACTGTTAATGAATTTCATGGGTTATCCATTGAATATGCCATTTTATTTCCAGCGTAGTCTTTATAAAATGGCTAAGAGGTTTAAACAAGAGAAGGCCGATAGTATCTTGTTTCACCATGGCCTGATCAGACTCATCGTCGTTCATCATTTAAACCTCCACGATGATAGTTGGCAAGCTTTTCTCTTTCGGAATGGTTTTGTTGATTCAAATTCTGTCCAAGTTGATAAGTCTGTGGTTAGTGAGACTAAGGTCGGGCCACCCGTGCCTTTTCATGCCCTTCTACCCTTTCCCAAACCCTCAGTCAACCCTGATATCGACCTACCCGATGTTATAACAGACAAGGTTGAGGCTATAAAAATCCTGTGAGCAAGAAGGTTAAGGGTAACCCTACTGTCGATGGAAAAGGTAAAAAGAATGCTTGACTCATATCGAGACTAGCCTGGAATAAACCTAAGCCAAATGTTGAGCAGAAGCCCATAGTCCTCAGCGAAGATTCTGACTCTGATATCTAGCGCTTCCTGGCTAGTGAGTACCCTTATTCCCATGGTTTGTGTTCCGAGCCACCCTATGACTTTGTTTCTAATTTACCCCCTTGCTTAAAGAACAATCCTAGCTACCCTGGGATCAAGCTACCTAATGAAACCCTCGGCGTTTTAAACAAACCTGCACCTGCAACTTCGAAGCCCGGAAAATCGTCGTGCGACCAATGTAATGTGTGGTTGGAACGCTACTATACCGACATTCCCTTATTACAGTCCAAAATCAAATTGTTGGAAAACCAAGTTACAATGTTGACAAGCCAAAGGGACAAGCTTCAAGCTAATGACAAGAAGCAAAAAACCACTGGTTCCATCGTATTTAGGAATGTCGAATCGGCTATAGCCTTCGTCAATTCCAAACTGTCATGACCAAGTTGTCTGCTCATCATCTAGGTATGAATTTCGATATCAATTCCATTCTATGAATTGCTAGGATTAATATAATGAATTGAGTTTGGTTTTCAAATAGCTCTGTCCATTGTTTGAAATGACTTTGTCATAGCCATATAAAAAATGGTTATGTTGTGGATTCTATACATTGTTCTCATTTTGCTAAAATTAAATGAAGTTATGATTTGGTTACATGATTTGGTCGTGCCTAGTTTAGCAATTGATTGGTTTTCACTGGGTTTGATTCGTTTGTCTGTTGGTTTGAGTTAACGAAATCAGTGGTTTTTTCTTTCACTTGGATTTTGTTTGTATCTAACCTAAACAGGAGGTTTTTACGCTAAAATTAGAACACGGTTCTGTTTTGATTTAACATGATGTTGCTGTCATTGGATATCAACGGCTTTGATTTAGTTCTTGTGATCTGATTGTTGAGACGATTTCATAGGATTGAATTGGCTTGATAAATACGATGTAGTCTATTAAATTGGAAAAACGACTCTGTTTTGTCAACATTTTCGTTTGGATTTGGTTTATATCTGACCTGTGCAAAATCTCTCTTCACCGAAATCATGGAACTGTGTTGATTCATAACGACTATGTTAAACTCAAACTGTTAGATTCGCTCTTGTTTTGATTGGATTACTGCGTATCTTGAGTGAGCACGATTGTTTTTATGAGTTGGATTCGTATCTAAAATAGACTTGATGTTGCTCTGTTGATTTTAATTTTCAAAACTAATTTTTTTAAACTCAGATCGACATATGTCATCTCTGTTGAATTCGTATGATAAAATTCGGTTAATAGTTCATTTTGAAATGAATTCAAGTAATGATTTCGTTGAAAGTTAATCGATTTTGTCTGCCCCTAATTGGCAATAGAAAATGATTGAACGACTCTTACAGATCCTGTTATCAACCGATTAATTCCATTATGATTTCGTTTGTATACCAATTTTGATTTGATTCGCTAATAGCATGGATCGTTTGTTATGTTTAATATAGTGCGATCAATTTGAGAAAACGATCCTGTTAATTTGGTTTGGATTCGAAGTGATCTTGTGGATAGTTGAAGCAACTATTTTTGATTTCAATTGATTATGAAAACGATTTCATTACTGTTCGGTTATCCAATACGATGTTGTTTACCCAAATTGGTTATAACAAATTAAACAGAGTGTAGCTATCTAGGTTATCATTTGATTTAGTTTGTTCAATTTGCATACAAGTGTCGATTTGAATGAGGATTTTAGCAATCAAATATCTTTTGATAGTTTGAATGTATTTTCTAAGATTTGAATTGATTTTAATACGATTCTGTGTTTGATTTAGACCAGCTACAGAATCGCAAGATTCTGTAGCTAGTCTTTAGAATTAAATTTTTATCAATTTTATCAACAAAATATCCTCTTAACCTGTCCATTTTTGACCTCTTTCAGGTACATTCGAATTGCATTGGGCATGCTGTGGCAGTCTAGGAGATATTTATGTGATATAGTTTTATTTTTAAGTTGTTAGTTTGAGTTAGAGACAGGAACTTGGGATATCATCCCAGATTTTCTGTAAACAATTTTGATAACTTCCACAGGGATGTTTTACCCTGTAGGAGGTCTTTAAATACTTATTATTTTTTGTAATAAGGGGCATCTTCACTTGTGGGAGAACCATGCTATGGATTTCTGATACAAACTGAGACGAGAGTTGATGTCTTGTAACAACTTTCGCTTTCAATATATCAAACTTTTGTTTCAAGTTTTATGCATGTTAGTTTGCAGTTGATTATAGACTACTTTAGCTATCATAATCTATTGCAGGATGATATGAGTTGATTAATGTGTTATCCATATTTGATTTCTTTCATCATTTTAAAAGTACAACAATTACTTTGTTTCAGTTAATGAATCACATATTTCTCTTCTTCATTAATTGAATCATTTTGTATAGATCTTTGCATACAGATTTATCTAACTGTGAAGGTTTATAAATCATAAGATTGCTGTAATTTTTATGTCTTGTTTGTCCTGTAATTTTATTTGAAGAGCACATCTGCTTCTAGTTTACGAGAAGCTCATGGATAATTCGGTGCGGGTCTCCTCCCTCCGATCAGCTAAGAAAATCATTACATACAGGACAAAACTGGAGTGTTTCTTTAGGTCAGTTTGTTATTTATTTGACAGTTAATTTGTTAGTATAATTTAAGTAGTTTAGTTAGATATATGTGTAATTTAGATGTGTAGTTAGAGTTAGTATTTTAGTTGTTTAGTTTAGATAGTTTTTTATTTTATTTCTTTTTCATAAAATCGTAAAAATCAAAAGACAATAGCTCTCGCTGTCTTAGGACAAAATACACATGAGTTTTTCAGGGTTTCATTCAAATCTGTAAATTGTAAATATTGTACATTTGTGAATAAGATTTATTTCTGTTAGTAGTTAGATATTTAATTTCTTAGAGTTAGCATAGTATTAGATAGTAGATTAGAATAGTTAGATTTGTTTAGTTTGTTTTAATAGTTGTTTTTAGTTAGATTAGTTATTTTAGAGTAGTTTTCTTTTTTGTTTTCTTAGGACTTAAATCAGCTAACGGAGCCGCTAAACCCGTCAGGGTGGGTTATCCCAAACGGCTTGGGTTATTAGACAACCCCGGACCGGATCCACTCTCCCAGTTGATGGATGGTCAATCTCGCCCGTCAACAACTAGCCAGAGGAGGTCTGCACACGCTAAATCAACATTTACTGGCTCAGCTACTCCCCCTACAGGATCTATGCGCAGTTAAGGTGGCGACAGACAGAGAAAGCCTGTTTGAATTTGGCTGAAGGGATACCGAGCCTTGGATGACCAAGGACACCTCTGTTAGGCGATTTTCCTGAGTATATAGACTCAGTCTTTGTATTTTTTAATCTATCGATGGTAGAGTGAAGCTCCCAATTGTAAAGTTTTAGCAAACACCCTAGTTCCCCGGTTATGCATCTGTATGTAAGATTTCTTGTTTAATGAAAGGCAGTTTCCTTATTCCATCTAGTTTCCATCTCATACTGAGGGAGTTCGTGATCGACTGATTCGCACAAATTATGGCAATTATGCTGTGATAAAGGATTTATTGTGTCATTATTGTTTTCTCCGGTTTTCTGCGTTTGAATGTAAGAAGATCTTGCATTTAGATGTCTTCTTCTACAGTCTGTTAGGAACCTGATGTTTACGACAGAATTTGGCATCTATCTGATATAAGTCTTCCCCCTACTCACCCTTACTACAACTCACTATATGAAGTGATCTAAGACCTCACTTGCCCATGCATGGTTGGCCTAGTTTTAGAGTTAGAACCACATCATTGTGAGTTAACTTCCATTTGATCACCCCATTAAAAAAATCGTGACATAAACTGATGGGCGTCGAGCTCTGCTCCTGCTACAATCCAGGGGTGACTTCCGACGCTAACACGCCAAAATGAAGCTCTGTACGTCCAACCTAGCTCATGGGCTCAATCTTGTGCTAAAACCTAGCACCGGGTGCATAACCAAAAAATAGGCGAACTGTAGGACGATTAGGGTGCGCCTAGCCCCTAATCGCCAAGGCCATGGGCATATGGGTCCATGTGACCGCGTGCAAATAAAAAGGAGCCAATGGTTAAAAACATGTGGTAACGGTCAAAAGGCGCGTGCCAATGGTTACATGGTGTATATACATATCACTGGGGGCTAGGGCTAAGCCCCGCCCCGGACCACGCCCCCATTTCAAAACACATGCAACTTAAATACATTGCAAACCATACATATAACAAGTAATAAAGTGTGGCGCATTGGCAGGGCAGACTTTTCAAAGACTTTGCTAATGGGGGAGGTCAAGGGTTCGATCCCCATGGACTCCATAACTTTTAAACAAACAACCAAACCATACCATAATAGGGTGCCACATGGCAGCCCACAACTGGGCCACGTGGCACCACCCTATTTGACCAAACAATGCCACGTGTCAAAAATTGATTCGTCCACATCTGCTAATAAATGAATGCCACATCACCAACTACCACCTCAGTGTACAGACATTCCACGTCATCGTATGGCCCTGCCACGTCAACATCCGTACAGACTGTACAGTCAACACATTTTTTTTTTGTCTATTTGACGATTCGAACAGAACGCGATATCTCACTCATCCGATGTCTATTTGAACCCAAATGAGTTGCATTGGGTTTTTAACCATGAGGTATATGTACCCGTTTGTTTTGAGGCAATTATGGAACTTTGATTTTTGAGCAAAATTTTGACCCCTGGTCCAGATTTTGATCACGCCTTCCCACTGAAAGGATTTTGGACCCACAAAAGTTTATGATTATCTGCCTGAGATTCAATACTCTTTTTCTTCCAAGTTCTATCAACTGATTCTACTTGAAAAGTCTTTTGGACAATCACCTAGATACCTTGACATGCCTTGCACTACAACTGGCTATGTCCCTCAACCACTGTTCTCTGACTGCTGCTGACCCACTGTTCTCTTTGTCCTTGGAAGACTGCCAACCTTCCCACTAAGATTCAAGTCCCTCTTGTGAACTCTTTGGCATCAAAACAATCCACTCTCCAATGGCTGCAAAAACTTTCCTGTGACATCTTGTCACAAACCAAGAAACCATCAATCTTGAAAACAAATTTATACAAGACTGAAAATGATGCCAAAAAATTCTTTTTCTCTTCAAGAAAATGGTCGCATCTTGTACTTCATCAAAGAACATGGCATTTTCCTGCATCTTGGTGTACTCAGAATCGACTTACAAGCCAACAAACACCATCGACTAAACACAAGTCGAAAAACATGATCGACACAACATAGTTGTTAAGACAAGATCGACACAAGTCGAGACTCATTTGAAACATATCAACCTTCCCAAAATGACAAGTCGACATTCATGATACACAATCATGAGTCATTCATGATGAACTATCACCAGGTTTACTGTTTACACACACACAAAAACACATGTATGTGCATAGCTCTTCAACTCTCTTTCAAGTACAAACATAAGTACATAAACCCGAAACATGTGGGTACATAAGAGATGAATATGAAAAATATATATGGCTGTAACAAGTGAAAATCATACCCCTCTTTTACATCCTCCTGGTGAAGTTGTGCAACAAAACAAGAATGCCTTCAAACGAATTGCATTCACATGCAACTTGCATCATACACGTTGTGATAAACTGCTGCAACTTGTCATGCTTTCAACATAAATGCATACATAAGGCTGAAATGTGCATCTACAATAGAAAATGCAAGCCTTACTTGCTCAATAAATCCAACCATTTCTTACCAAGCCAACTCAATGGTGAATTCTTCTGCTGAAAATCGTCTTCTTGTGAATCATCTTGACACACATCGATGATGGAATCTCCTCTTCCATTCTTGCCAATCTCTTTATCCATTTACTTCTTGTGCTGTGGATGAGTGGTTGGATGCAATGTCCAACATTGGTCAATGAGATGACCTCGGTTCTGACAATGAGTGCAAATCTTTTGCATCCTCTTTTCAAGTTGTCTTTGCTTGGAAAGTTTCCTGAAAGTGGTCAATCTTTTCCAACATTTTGAAATATGATGGCTATATAAACCACAATAAGTACATGGAATTTTTCTTCCATTTTTACATGCAAATTTATCATGCTTAACATAATCAAAAGCAACTGAATGATAGGCAGAATTATACCTTGAACATTCACCTTTATCGCATCTTTGAGGAGGTGAATTTGAAGAGTTACAATCTCTCCTTTGAAGACCAACAACAATGTTCTTGTCCGCATGGCTGTCATAACTCTCTTGTTTCACACATTTGCATTCATCTTGAACACAAGCTTTGCATGCTTGAGGGATTGAACTTGAAACAAAAGTTCTTGAACTTGAAACCAAATTTGTTCTTGGAACTGTTTCCATTGTCTCCTCAAATTTGGAATTTGCTCCATTTTTTTTTTCATATCCAAGACCATAATACTTGGGTCTCTCCTCAACAACAATAGGCTCAACAATGCCTTGTGCATGCTTGCCTAACCCTTTACCTTCATAGCCCATTTTTAACAATAACTTGGACCCTATTCCTCTTGTGTGATTTTTAAAAACACCAAAGCATTCACCTTGAGAGGAATTTGAAGATAAACTAACATTACATACCTCATGTTCATGCATGTACTTGGTAAGGGTTTCCTTTGCCTCATGGAGTTGAGTCTCCATCTCATGCAACTTTTCAAGAAGCTGGTGCTTCTCCTCCTCCATGGCCATCAAATTCTCTTGAAGGACAATGCTCTCTCTTCTTTCTTCCCACAACTCATGTACCTTATCTCTTATGGTTACAAACTCCTTCAACATCTCTTTGTCAAATAACTTGGATAATGAAGATGTATGAGAACTATCAATGTTTGAAGCTTCCTCCATCCTTGCAAGATATCAAACTTCAACACAAAACTTGCACAAATACCAATAGCTAAAACTCTAGCTATCAATGGCAATCACATGAGCAAAACAAACTAAGCTCTGATACCACCTGATCTGAAAATAGGGGGCTGACTTGTTATGCTATGCAAGCACCATCTGCTTCATTAAAATAAACTTTCAGGACCTTGCTCAATGTCTTAGTTATGCAAGATAAATTATGTGCCAAGTTTATGCATCTTCTTTTAAATGTTTATGTGTGAGGTCTTTGTAAGATTAAATATGTTGTTTTCATAAATACAACAACAAAAATAACTTGCAGTAAATAATAAACAGCAAACACTCACAACAAGAACAACATGATAAAGGAGTTCACCCCTCTCTGGGTTACATCTCCTTGAGCCTCCTTCAATGGACTTGGCTCTCTGGGATTAATTTGTCAAATATTCTTTTACAAGTTGCTGCTCAAATCCAATGGATTTTCTGACTATACCATTGGGTTCAGAATACATAAAAACCCCAAAAATGACTAATAGAACTATGAAAACAGATCATGGCTCATCCGGGCATGACCTCTTCTACATGTGGCCTTGATCTTTCCTGAGCTTCCTTGTGGAAAAAACACCTGTAAAAGTCCTCAAATGGATCTGAAACATATCCCAATGTGAGCATAACAATTAGCCATAAATGACTATTCAGTCACAGAAAACAGACTTAGGCTCATCTGAGCTTGGCATCAATCAATGAGGGATTCAAGCTCCTTGGAGCTCTCTGAAATGGTGAAAAACCTGCAAAATAATTCTTCAAATTCCTTTAAAAACAGTGCCAATGGATTCAGAACGTCCAAAAAACCCTAGCTGGGTTTTTTCGGCACCTCATTTGGCCAAAAAATGAAGAAGATAGGCCTCCTGCCATTTTCCTCCTTCAAGCTTGTTGTCTCTGGTTCGCCAAAACGCACCTCTGTACATCCAACCTAGCTCACGTGCTCAATATCATGATAAAACCTAGCACTAGGTGCATAACCAAAAAATGGGTGAACTGTAGGACGGTTAGGGTGTGCCTAGCCCCTAATCGCCAAGACCATGGGCATATGGGTCAATGTGACCACGCACAAATACAAAAGGAGCCAATGGTTAAAAACATGTGGTAATGGTCGGAAGGCGCACGTCGGTGGTTACATGGCATATATACATATGAACGGGGGCTGGGGCTAAGCCCCACCCCAGACCGCGCCCCCATTTCAAAACACATGCAACTTAAATACATTGCAAACCATATATATAACAAGTAATAAAGTGTGGCGCGTTGGCAGGGCGGACTTTGAAAAGACTTTGCCAATGGGGGAGGTCTGGGGTTCGATCCCCACAGACTCCATAAATTTTAAACAAACAACCAAACCATACCATAATAGGGTGCCACATGGCAGCCCACGACTGGGCCACGTGGCACCACCCTATTTGACCAAACAATTCCACGTATCAAAAATTGATTCATCCACATCTGCCAATAAATGAATTCTACGTCACCAAATGCTACCTCAGCGTATGGACATGCCATGTCATCGTACAACACTGCCACGTCAGCATCCGTACGAACTGTACAAACTATACAGTCAGCACATTTTTTTTGTCTGTTTGACGATTCGAACAGAACGTGATATCTCACTCATCCGACATCCGTTTGAACCCAAACAAGTTGCGTTGGGTTCGTAACAATGAGGGATACACACCCGTTCGTTTTGAGGCAATTCCAAGAACTTTGTTTTTTGAGCAAAATTTTAACCCCTGGTCCAGATTTTGATCACCTATATATACCAAAGATGCCTAGTTTTAGAATGATATCATCTTGTACTATTGTAAAAGGTAGTTGCCCCCTCAAAGAGACTTATCTTTCATTCTTCTATCTAATTATGTTAGGGTCCTAACGTCCCTAACCCTCTAAGTAGATAGATAAGTTACTATTTATTGCTATGTATGGAGGTCATCACTAGTAAAGAAGAACGACGTATTAGTGTGAAAATAATTATTGTAAGAAGGCTTACTATAGGGTTTCACCTACTAGAAAGTTACTTCACTAGAATGTTCATAGGAGGTAGAAAGTGCTATTAAAATATGTGGAAGCATTGCAAAATATGTCTTGGAAATCATTTGGTAATCTTAGATCTACTTTACTGGAGGTGGCTCCCCCAAAGAGGCAAGTGAGTGTTACATAAAGATATAATATTTTGGTTCATATTATCTATTGTGTTTGCAAATATACTTATTTTAGCAATATATTAGAGCAATATATGTAATTTATGCTCTGAATATTATTAATTGGTTCATTACACAAGCGGTATTAGAGCTCTTTCCTAAGAACATTTTTAGAGAATTTTTTTTTCAATCTAGACACATGTTTCGACGCCTATAAATAACACAAATATTTTTTATTCAGTAGGTAAACCTATGGTCAGAGAAGCATACAAGCATGAAATACAAGAGGTTTCACATGGTACCTCTTGGTATCCCTTCGAGTAGTACCACGTTAGATAACACTTGTATACAAAATTACACTTCCATGTACCCTTGGATATTTTTGAATTCTTGTAGGTGTTCTGAAACCATCTCTAGATTAGTCACTCGATTGGTTGATTGCTATAGTGGCATTGAGAAAAACGCTCAAGAATATTACTCTCTTGTAACTAGGTAATTGGGTAGTATTATTAAGGGTACGATCGAACCTTCTTAGTTAGAGCCCTGAGATATGGGCATAGTACTAATGTTGGATCCCACACATATATCACAAAGATATAGCACAGGGCATTCCCTTGTCCTTAGGACCCTTGAATCCCTAGCCCTTGCTACCAGTATTGGAAACATATTAAACAATGGGATATATTAAAAATCTAAGTAGTCAAGGACTAGGAACTTTATTTGTGCTAATTGAAAAGGAAATTCCTACATAATCTACAATATTAAGAATTTGAGCATTCTATTAGCATAATATTCTTCAGGTGGGAGTATAACTCCAAAGGAGTAAAAAAAAGAGAGTATAAAATGGTCTTGTTGGTAACCTTATTTGGTTCCTATCTCAATAGACTCCTTGTATCACACTAATCATCATGGTACCACTCTCTTGTAAGACTTTTTTTTGGTGGACCTGCTCACCCCATTACCTACTACTTATTTAAATATCCCTAACAAGTAGCCTTGATCACGTTGGTACCACTCTCTAGTAAGTCATTTTTGTGTAGCCACTCGCCCTCTTACCCCACAATTGTCTCACTAGCCCCAACAAGCGACAATAATCACATTGTTACTAGTCCCCATTACTTATTTCTAGTGCACCCATCTCGATGGATACCCGCAACACCCATGAGTTAGGTAACCGTCTTGCTCACTTGGAAACATCATGTGACAAATTGAAAAACACATTAGATAATAATCAATCTTTGAAAAAGGAAATATTTTCTATACTTAATGCTAAGCTCAACAAACTAGAATCTCTCCTTGACTAGTTATCCCAATTTATAATGCAATTCAAGGAACAAACATTCCACCCAAATGGAGTTGAATCATCCAATTCCACAAGGCCTCATTATAACCCATTTGTTTGGGACCTACGACTCCATGAAGTGGATACAAATAAATTTGATGTCTCCAACCCCACCGATTGGGTCACTCATCTAGAACATTATTTTTCACTGCATGGAATCACTTATGAATTAATTGAACTTTGTGTGGGTGTCTTATATTTATATATTGAGTGTTAGAAATTGTGGCAATGGCATAAGAATTCCCACAGAGGTTATATTTCTTGGAATCAATTTGTAGAAAATCTCTATGAACATTTGGAACTATACACTCATCATTTGGGCTTCTTGACCAAGCTTAAATAATTGGGTATAGTTGAAGAGTACATCTCTGTCTTTGAGAAAATTTCTTTTCGCCCCAAGGGAATGTCTGATACCTTCTTCCAAGAATGCTTTATCAATGGATTGAAGGAAGAGCTCCATGACTAAGTATTAATGGATCACCCTACCAATTGGCTCAAAGCCACTCAATGAGATAGGGAAGCCCAACAGGTTATCAATGCCCAAATAAAAAAAACACCATTTATCCCCCATCCTCATGGCACCAATATCTCTCCTCCCTCCCCTCCTCTTAAGATTAACAAGTTAACTCATGTTGAAATGGTAGAGCATCAACTTAATGGCATTTGCTACAAATGTGATGAAAAATGTTTCCTTGAGCATAAATGTAAGGAGAAAATACTCTTCATGGCCACTTCAAAGGAAGACATTGATACAATCCCTCAAGAAAATCTACCTTCGTCGGTTGATGACATTATAACTGGTGTTCAACAGGATGTGGAAGCCCAAATATCCCTACATGCCTTGACTAGTATTTCGGCTCCCCAAACTCTTAAATTGATTAGATACATCAAGCATCATAAAGTCGTTATCTTAATTGACAATGGTAGCACCGATAATTTTATTCAATGCCACATAACCTAGGAGACACATTGCTATATCCATGTAATGAATAACTTTTAGATCATGATTTCTAATAAAGCTTCCATAAAATGTGGGGGTCATTGTGAAAATGTGTGCCTTCAAATTGGTGATTATTCTTTGAAATCCCACATGTTTACCATTGAAATGGGTGTTTTTGACATTGTTTTGGGTGCTTAATGGTTACAAACACTTGGTCCCATCACCATGAATTTCAGGGGGTTATACATGAGTTTCCAATAGTTAGGGCATAGCTACACTTTCCAATGAATCACAACAGGATCTGCAAATATCATCAACTCACACCCCATGGAAAAGATCCTAAAAAAGGGAAATTTCGGCATTGTCGCTCAGTTCCATGCCATTAAAGCCTTTGAGACTCCTTCCTAGCCCATCCATCCCAACATGTAGTTAGTCTTATCCAAACACCAATCGTATTTTGAAACCCCCCAATCCCTACCACCCTCTTGTGGTGCACATGATCATCTATTCCACTCATATCCAGTAGCCTCCCACCCAATGTTTTCCTTTATTGCCACCCTTTTGCTAAAAAAAATGAAATTAAAAAGATTGTTCAAGAATTTCTAGTTGCAAGTGTCATCTATCCTAGTACCGGTCCTTATTCATCCCCATTGGTCATGGTACTAAAAAAGTATGGTACTTGGCACACATGTCTTGAATTTCAAATTCTCAATAGAATAATTGTCAAGGATACATTTCCCATTCTAGTCATTGATGATATTTTGGACAAACTTAAAGGTGCTCAATTTTTTACCAAACTCGATCTCTATTCTGGCTATCACCAAATCTGTATGAAGGAGGCCAATATTGTCAAAATTTCTTTCACATTCATGAAGGCCATTATGATCTTTGGCCTTTGCAATACACCATCCACATTTCAGAGTCTCATGAACCACATCTTTCAACCTTTCCTATGTCATTTTTCCCTTGTCTTTTTTGATGACATCCTATTCTACAATAAAACTTGGTAGGTACATGTTACCCATGTGGCTAAGGTCTTACAACTACTTTCTTAGCATCAAATATTTCTCAAAAGGTCCAAATGTTCATTTGGTGTGTTAGAAGTAGAATATTTGGGACATATTGTTAGGAAGAATGGTGTATGAGTGGACCCTAATAAAATTGAAGCAATGAAGGATTGGGATTATCCTAAGACTCTTAAAAAGTTTACGAGGTTTCTTTGGTTTGACAGGATACTATAGAAAGTTTGTTAATAACTAAGGGAGAATTTTTGCTCCCCTCACAACCTTACTCAAAAAAAATTCTTTCATTTGGAATTAAGCCATAGATCAAGATTTCTAGGATTTGAAGGACGTTATGTGCACAACCCTAGTACTTTCCCTGCCTGACTTCACTAATACTTTTGTTTTGGATTTTGTTTCCTTGGGAAAAGGCATAGGCACAATTCTCATGTAAGAAGGTATATCATTGGCCTTCACCAAAAAACAACTTAATGGGCAACACTTGGGCAAATCCACCTATGAAAAATAAATGTTGGCTATCTTGCACCTATGGATATCTAGAAGCCCTACTTGCTTAGGAAACATTTCTATATTAAAATTGATCATCACAGCCTCAAATACTTTCTAGAGTAGAGGATTTCAACACCAAAGAAACAAAAATGGGTTACCAAAATTTTAGGATATGATTATGAGACCATTTATAAGAAGGGCAAAGAAAATTTGGTACTGATGATATTTCTTGAAAATATGAAGAAGAAGGGTCCCTCTTTTCACTCTCCTTCGTTGTAGTAGATTGGGTGAATGAAGTCTACAACAAATGGTTCACAGGTCCCAATATTTCCATCCCGATCCAACAAATTCAACATGATTCCAATGCATCTCTAGGATACACTTGGTGCAATGATGAGCTTCACTATAAAGGGTGTCTATATTTGATCAAATAGTCCAAATTTAAATCTACCATGCTATCTGAACTCCATGCAATGCCAGCTGTAGGTCATTATGGATTTTATAAAACATATGAACAAATCATGCATTCATTCATCTAGGAAGGAATGAAGCAAGACACCCACACTTTTGTGGTTGAATGTGATCTTTTCCAATACCATAAGGGAGAAACAATGAAAACTACAGGAAAATATAACCTTTACATGTCCCTCTAGATATATGGAGAAATATTTCTATGGACTTGATTACAGGGTTATCCAAATATAGAAATAAATCTATCAT
Organism: Picea engelmannii; assembly: GCA_009831015.1. Taxonomy (NCBI): domain Eukaryota; kingdom Viridiplantae; phylum Streptophyta; class Pinopsida; order Pinales; family Pinaceae; genus Picea; species Picea engelmannii. The sequence continues at coordinate 882,686 of ML784139.1, read as the reverse complement.
TGTGGTTGCAGTTGATCACCTTTCCAAATATTCTCATCCCCCCCCCCCTCCAATACCCCTTTATCTTTGGTTCCAGGGCACTCAATTGCATCTCAACACTACCTATCACCCCCAAACTAATGGTCATACTGAAGCTGTCAAAAAGTGTTTGTAAGCTTATTTGAGGTGCTTCACTTATGAATGATAGTCCCAATGGGTTGAGAGGTTACCCCTAATAAAATGGTGGGATAATACAACTTATCATGGTGCCATTTGCATGACCTCCTTTGAGGTTGTCTATGTTCAATAGCTTCCATCAATATTACCTTACTTACCCATCATCTCCAAGGTACAAGAGGTGAAAAAACATATTATAGACTGGGCCGATAATCTTTGCACTCTCAAAGATAATTTGGTCATGGCTCAAAATCAGAAGAAGAAACAAGTTGATTAACATCACTTTGAACAAAATTTTGAATAAGGGGATCAAGTGTTTCTTTATCTGCATCCATACAACCAAACCTCCCTCAAAGAAAACCACCACAAGAAGATTGCTCCAAAATTTTATGGCCCTTATAATATCCTCTAGTGTATTGGGCTAGTGGCTTACAAGCTAGAAATTTTGTGCCACTCTAAAATCCATCATGTCTTTCCTATTTCCTGCTTAAATAAAGTGGTTGGATCTAATTGTCGTGTTAAAAATAGTCTTCCTCAATTAGATGAACAAGGTTCCATTTGGTTGCATCCTAAAGTTGTTTTTGGAAAATGCCGAGAGCATCATCTCCACCAACACACTATCCAAGAAGTACTAATCCAATGGAATGATAAACAACCAGAGGATGTCACGTGGGAACCAATATCCATTCTACAACACTTCCCTCATCTCCGTCCTCGAAGATAATGGTTCTTTTTAAGGGGAGGGCATGTTAGGGTCCTAACCTCCTTAACCCTATAATTACATAGACATGTTACTATGTATTTATATGTATGAAGGCCATCACTAACAAATAATTCCCATGTAGTAGTGTGAAAACAATTATTATAAGAAGGCTTGCTAGAAGGTTATTCCTACTAGAAATTTCCTTCTCTAGAATGTTCCTAGGAGGTAGAAAGTGCTATAAAAAGATGTAGAATCATTGTAAAAGATGTCTTGGAAATCATTTGTAATATGAGCTCTGATTTATTGGTGGCTTCCCCCTCGAAGAGGCAAGTGAACATTGCCTCCATATAAAAAAAGTTTAGTATTTTGGTTCAAATTGTCTATTATGTTTGCAAATCTACTTCTTTCAGCAATAGATTTGAGTAATATCTGTAATTTTTTATCTGAATATTTCTAATTGGAAAATCACAAATTCTCAAGGTGTGGAGTTATTTATGTTTCTATTTTCAGGCTATTTGTGTGTTTGTCTCCAAACACATTCTCACTCCTCAAAACTTTGTCCCTCCCATATTCTGTGAATCATAGGTATATCAACAAGGTTCCCCTCGAGCTAAGAACCCTTCAAAAATATGGGAAGAGAAGCAAGAAGTAAAAGGATAGTATTAGAAATATCCTCTACCCAACAAAGTGGAATGGTCACAAGAAAAAACGCTCAACAACAACATGGGAACGAGGAAGAATATCTTAAATAAGAAAGGATTCCAAATAATTCAAGGAGAAAATCATACAAAGAAAAGAGAGAGACAATGGATACCAAAGAAAAGTCATTGGGGACTCATAGATCCATTGAGAGTTCTTTTCGAAGTGGAGTCAAAATCATTTCCATGAAAATCCAAAGAATGTAGATCCCATCTTAAGGAATAGTAAGCGGTAGCTCGAATTCTCAAGTTTGAAATTAGAAAATTGTCTCCTGGGATAGTAAGGGAATGGGTAGTAGGCACAAAGCAGAAGCATTGAAAGATTTGATTAGATTAGAAAAGGAGGATGTGATTCTCATCCAGGATACTAAGCTACAGGAAAATGAAATCATTGAACTAGGAAATAAACAATTGTGAAATAGTCAAGGTATAATGGTAAGTGTGAGAGGAGCTCCGAGAAGCATTTGTACACTATGGGATAAATCAATTTTTGAGATGATTCATTCAAAATATTCACCGCATTGCAGGGATGAGTTTAGGGGCTAAATTTCGCTCATGGGCTAATTTTCCATAGTTTTTCCTAAAAAATGATTCGCCATTCTAAAAATGATTTGCCCAAATTCTATAGGATAAATTTATTTTACCTTAAAAATCGCCAAAATTTTATACAAACTATATAAAATCCTTAGAAATTTGAATATTTTTATAAAAATATTTCCAAACATTTTAGTTGGAATATGAAGGATTAGTAAGATTCACCAAGGTTTATACATTTTAAAATAATTTTCCATCCTTAAAATCATCCCTGCCACATTGGCTCTTAGTAAGCTTGGTGGATTGATCCATTGGGGATTTTTTTTAGATATTTAATGTATATGCACCTGTTCACCACAGGGAAAAATATGAATGTTGGAAAACTCTCAACATCATGAAGGCTACAGAGTATGCCAAGGATAGTATTGTAACCAAATATTTTAATATGATTTTGTTGAATGAAGAGAAGAGAGGGGGAAACATGGTAAGATGCCTATTTTGAGAGGGAATGGAGGATGTAACTTATGATTGGGACCTTGTTGACATTTCTCCAAGGAAGGGAAAATTAGCATGGAAAACTAGAGGTGGGATTGGTTCATATAGTGGTGAGGTTGCATAGATTTCTTCTACAAAGTGATTTCTTATTTGGTAGCTAGATTATTTCATCTCAAATGATCCCATTTGGGATATTTTACCACAAAACCATTTCATGCGTGTTTCAATGGATCCAAGATTTGGGGTTGATTTCTTTCATATTCAATCCCATTTGGTTGCAAAATCCTCGAGCTAGGGAGATAATTTTGTAAGTCTAGAGTAAGTTGGTTCAAGGATCTTCATTATTTTTGTGGGAGTCCAAACTCATAGTTTTAAAATATGGGTTGAAAGAGTGGGCCAAAAATTCCTTTAATCCTTTGACATAGAAAATATTATGTATCTAAAGCCAACCGAGTCACTAACATGATAGTATGGAATTAGAAGAGGCATCTCAACAAAAACTTATGGAGGAACAAAATCCATGTGGTGGACTTAATCAAGAAAACATGAAAGAAGAGGAGATATGGAGATTGAAATCAAGGACTTTATCATTGAAATATGAGGACAAGAACACTACTTTTTTCCAAAAATAGATAAAAGATAGATCGCAAAGAAATAATGTGAAGGAACCAATCCTAGAGTCTAAGATCAAATATATAAATTTGAGTGCATAAAGGAGGTTTCCTATAACCACTTCAAAGACTTGTATTCAAGGGATGGAGAGAGAGACCCAATAGACATTTCTACAATGATCCAAGGGATACCGAGTGTGGTTTTAGAAGAGGAAAACAAATATTTTTCCAAGGAGATATATGAAGGTGAGACGATTAGCGCAATTTAATGTCTAGAGATGGATAAATCCCTTGGTTTGGACTATTTTACAATCCATTTTTTTTAGGCTACTGGAGCACTATCAAATATGATGTGAAAAATATTCTCAATTGTTCAAGAAGAATTCCCAAATTAGGAGGGGGAAAAAACTCATATTTCTTGGCTTTAATTCAAAAGAGAATTGTCTAACTTCTTTTCATAGATTTCAACCCATTTGCCTCTTACAAAATTTTGGAAAAGGATTATTCCTAATATCATCTCTAACAATCAAGGAGGTTTTGTCCATAAAAGGAAAATCCTTAATAACATCTTGTTGGTTCAAGAAGAAATTTGTTCTAGTGGGAGAAATAAAGAAAAATGATGATTATTTAAATAGACATGGAAAATGCATTTGATAGGGTTCATAATTCCTTTATTCAATGGATTAGAGCATGCATTGGAAATCCTTAGATGTCCCCTCTTGTTAATGGTAGACCAACCCCCCTTTTCCTCATTACAATGGGACAAAGGTAGGATTGTCCTTTGTCCCCCCTTCTATATATCATCATGGAAGAGTCCTTGAGTAAAAATTTAGAAATTGAATGAGTGAGATAAATCCTCCCTAGAATTATTATAGTCAGAGGTGAAAAATAAATAAACCATTCTTAATTTGTTGATGATATCCTACTAATAGGAGGGGCAATGAATATCATTGTGGAGAGATTCAAGTTAATTTTGGAACAATTTATGAATATAGTAGTAGGTCAGATCAATAAGGAGAAGAACCACATATATGGTTGGAACAAATCTCCTCAATAGATGTAGGAAATCTCAAGGGTCATAGAATTTCCTTGTATCATTAACTAGACTTCATTTGAATATTTAGGAATTGCAATTTCACTTAGCAATCCTACAACAACAAAATGGAAAAATATTGTACCAATTTTTGTTGTTGTTGGCCTTACCCATTTATCAAGCTTCAACAATGTTGACGCTATCTGAAATAATGAAACAAATTGGAAGGGAGATTTGGAAAATTTTGTGGTAAGGAAAGAAAAACACAATTTTTTTATTATCTCATCAACTAGAATACTGTTATATCTCCAAAGGGGAATAGTGGCTTGGAAATTAAGGATCAAATGTTGATGAACCTATATCTAGGGGAAAATATCCTTTGGAGATTGGTATCAAAGAAAAAATAGTGGTGGAAATCTTAATTTACAAGAAATACCTTCAGTTGAGCAGACGATCAGATTCTAGATGGAAGAGGCTCCTCCTTTTGGAAACTATGCAAAACAAAACCCCCTTTTGGAACATCAGGCATTGATGGTTCATCACACATCTCTTGGGATCAGTTGGTCTAGAGGTTGACCTAGTGCATATGGATACAATCAACCAGGTGATTGACCAACACACCACATGAATTGATCGGGTAGTCGACGTGCCTGTTGGTCGGACAATCGACCAACAATCGAAGATAATTGAGCGGTGGATCGAACAACCCTGCAATCTACTACAAGTTGGATGGATATTTGGTTGCATCGAGTCCTATCGAGCTGACTTGACAAAGAATATTTTTTGGAGTCAACTCTAACTACCCACGGTTACATGTCTAAAATATCTTCCAGATTCTGTGGGATTTAGTTAGATCTTGAGACTATAAAGAAGACCCATTGGGTGATTATTAAAATGTGAAGTGTGAATTGATATTGCATAATAAATCATGCAAATCAAGATGCACAGTATACACTATAATGTTTTGATCATAGTATTATGTGCTTAAGTGTTGTAACGATGTCTTTAGACGCCACCTCTATTCTTCAATTTTTTTTATCCCCCTTTGATTGTTGCATTAATGTGTTATTTGTTTCATATTGTGTTCCATTTTATTTCCCAACATGGTTTCATAGCCAATGGTTTTCTAATTAGAAATTATTGAAACAAAACAAGTCTATCTATATATTGAAGATGTCTTCAAAGATCGATCCTACTGTTCTGAACAGATCAAATTATGCAGTATGGGCTTTAGATATGGAAACTCTGTTGAAAAGTAAGGGATTGTGGAAGTATACCAAGGTCGCAATCCCAGATCCAACAGATGCTTCGATTTTTTTTTTTAATGATGGAAAGAAGGATGAGGATGTAGGGGTCATCACAACCTACATCTCATGGGATATATGTTTTCATATTAGTGGACTTGATTGTCCTCATCTTGTATGGAAGAATCCAAAGACCTTGTTCGACCGAGTCGATGAAATCCATGTCGTGCAGTTGGAGAAAGAGTTGATCTCTCTCGATCCTCATTCCTTTGAAAGAATGGAGGACTATTTAGCACATGTTAAGGAACTCCAATTGAAGTTGAGTGAATGTCAATATAACTACAAGAAGAAGGATGGAAAAATCATTGAGTTGGTCATGATAAATTTGATAACACCATTTGATGTGTTCGGATCGACCTTCAACACCAACTTGCATGCAAACAAACAATATGGTAAGGACTACTCCTTTGAAGATTTTTGTGAACTTTTGATTATTGATGAGCATAAATTGCTTGAAGAAGGAAAGATTGGTGGTAAGCACTAGACAATATGGATTCCAGGAATAGAGTGGAAACTTCCACACTTTAATTTGAAACACAATACATGCACTCACTTATAGCGATAAATTCGCTTTCTCATCCTCTTACCTGGTTAAAGAGAGGAATACCTCCTTTTGGGAGGGACTCCTGGGAACAAATCCAGTGGAGATAGGGTCTGTATCTCAAAGGATTAGAGAACATGGCTACAAACCATAGTGTTGGGGGTTCAAATCCCTCCTTTCCCACGTTGATTTATGGAAGAAGGAAATATTGGTGGTAAGCACCAAGCCCACTTGCTCAAGGATAAGGGCATGATGGATTCTAGGAATAGAGTGCAGACTAATGCTTCTGCATAGAAACCTGCATATACTAATCAAGGACCCTAGAGACAACCATAGTGAAGTCAAAATAATAAGACATGTCGATACTATGGAAAGACTGTACATGTCGAAAATAAATGGTTTAAGAAGAGAGAATATTTAGAGGAGAAAGTTAAGAGGGTTGAAGGAGACATGTCAACTGTTTTCCAACCCACTCATAATTTCACCTTCCAACTCGAGACTTCTCAGACCTTGATTTCGCACACTATGAAAAATGAATGGGTTTTCGACTCTGGGTGCACTCATCTTATGGTGAAATATGCCACTTTATTCGTGAGACTGAATAAAGACAAAGAAAGTAGAATCTATGTTGCTGATGATTTTTCTTTAGATGTTGTTGGTCAAGGTGATGTAGCGTGTCGACATGGAAAAATTATCAACATCTACCATGTACCAAATATTAGTACAAATCTATTGTATGTTGCTTAGTTGACTCAGACCGATAAGATTGTGGAATTTTGGCTATATCGGTTCTATGTTTGAGATTTGAAGAAAGGGAAGTTGATTGTCGCTGGAAGAATTCTGGATCCGAAGGAAAATTTATACAAGTTTCATGACTCGAATCGACCTGAATGTGAACTAACTGCACTTATTTCTCACATTGATGAGAGAAGTCGAATTTTGCATGAACAACTGGAACATCTAAATTTCTGAAGTCTACAGGCACTGGAAACTCAGAACATGGTTGTTGTTCTACCGATAGTGTTTCCTCCTAAAGGTGTATGTAAGGGTTGCGTACTTGGGAAGCATCATGAGGCACCTTTCAACTTTGGACAAATGTGGCGAGTGCATAACCTACTAGAATTGGTTCGCAGTGATGTTTGTTCTATCAATTTACCTTCGCTGGAAGGTGCAAGGTACAGTTTGACTTGCATTGATGATTTCTCTCATTTCACATGGGTCTTTTTCCCGAAGAATAAAAAACTTGTCTTTGAGAAATTCAAAGAATTTTTGGCCTTTGCTGAAAAACAATGTGGTCGTCCCATTAAGTGCTTGAGATTAGACAATGTTGGTGATTATTTTAATCGACCCTTTGAAGAATACCTACTTCGTTCTGGTATTGACTGGTAGTAGAATGTTCCTCACACATCTCAACAGAATGGAGTTGCAAAATGCAACAATTGGACATTAGTTAAAATGGGTAGATGTCTTCTACATGCTAAAGACCCGCCTCCTCGATTCTAGGATGAAACGGTGTATTGTGCCAATTATCTACTCAATCACATCTCAACTCGAGTTGTTCCTTCCATGTCTCCTATCGAATGATGGTATGGAAATAAACCCTTCATTGGACACCTTCGTGTGTTTTGATTTGTTTCCCGAGCTCACATTCCTTATGATCGTCGAAATAAATTGGATGCATAAATTCATGCTTGCATCATGATGGGATACTCTAAAGAGTCGAAATGTTATCAACTATTTGATCCTATCTGACATAATGTTCATTTTGATGAGAAGTATTATGGAGTTAAGTTGTCGAATGCCTCCTCTGGATTCCTACATGATGCTCCCTTTGATGTTGTCTCAGACATTGGTTCTCCTACTCCTCTCTTCAGTCCTTCGACCGGTTCATCAAACTTTCTTTATGTTTTGACTATACCGTCGCTCTTTGAGCTGACTAGTCCAACATCTTATATTTCGACTATTCCACCGACTGCAAAAAATCTAACTTCTGATCAACCTATTTAAGTGAACCATAGTTCACCTATTTCTTATCTACCCCACTGGGATGCCAATACAATTGAAGCCTCTAGAGCTGATGCTGGAGATTCCTCCTACAGACGATAGACTCAAAGTCAGAAGCAATATGCCATTGTTTCCCTTATGAATCATGTCCTTGAAATCTATGATCCTGTTACCTACTTCGATGTCGAAGGACGACCTGAATGGGAACATGAAATGAAGACCAAAATTGATTCCTTATCAAAGAATCAAACCTGGGACTTGGTTTCTTGACCTCCTGGAAAGAACATTGTGAAATGTCTATGGGTCTACATGACCAAATTTACCTCTGAAGGTTTTGTTGAGCGACATAAATCACACCTCTTTGCAAAGGGATTTTCTCAACAAAAAGGCATCAACTACACTGAAACCTTTTCCCCCATTGGAAAGATGAACTTGGTTCGATTGATTCTTTCCCTTTCTTCTCGTTTTGGATGGCATATTAATTAGATGGATGTGAAGAGTGCCTTTCTTCATAGAGACCTATCTGAAGAACTTTACATGGAATATCCAACTTCGTGATGGATTCCAATTTGGTATGTCAACTCAAGAATTCACTTTATGGTTTGAAGAAGGCTCCTAGGGCCTGGTACGCTAATATTGACAGTTTCTTTCTTAGGGTTGGTTTCGAATGGTGTGAATCTGATCATAGCAAAGTATGTTCTCCACTCCAATGGAGACACTTTTATTATTGTTTTATATGTTGATGACTTAATAGTTACTGGAAATCATACTTCTCTCATATTTATATTGAAGAAAAAACTTGCTAACTCCTTTGACATGACAAATCTTGGAATTCTGCATTATTTTTTGGGTCTTCAAGTATTACCACTGTGTGATGCTTGTTTCATTTATCAGCATAAATATGTAATGGATCCATTGACACATTTTAAGATGGCTGATTGCAAGCCTTGTGCCACTCCTTTTCAGTATGGAGTGAAGCTTACTAAAACATGTCAAACACTCGTTGTCGATGGTACTCTCTATCGACAATTGGTCGACAATCTTATTTATCTTACTCACAATTGACCTGATATCTTCTTTGTTGTTAGTGTGGTTTATCGATTCATGCAAGATCCCAGAGAAAACCACTAGAAATCAATCAAATGCATTGTTCGATATATGAAGGGTACGACTAATTTTGGTATCAAATATTGTCGTAGTTCTGCTTTGCTAATCGGCTTCACCAACTCCGACTAGGTTAGCGACGAAGATGACTGGAAGTCCACTTCTGGGTATGTGTTTTACTACAACATTGGACCTTTGGTGTGGTCGTGAAAAAAACAAAAGGTAGTCTCTTTGTCAACTACATAAGCAAAAATATCGTGGTGTTGTTCAAGCAGGTACTGAAATCGTTTGGATTCGTCAACTTTTGGGCGAGCTTGGATTTCCTGTTCAGACCTTGACTACAATACTCTGTGCTAATCAAAGTTCCATTCAGGTTGTTGAAAATCCTGTTGCTCACAATAAGATGAAACATGTTGAGCTCCATGCTCACTATTTGCGGTAGTTTGTTCATGATGACATTGTTTCTCTTGAATATTACTGAAGATCAAGTTGTTGATATCTTCACCAAACCTTTAGCTGAAGCTATATTTATCAATCTCCACACTTTGCTTGAGCTTCAGGAAGTTGAAATTATGGGGGGGTCCTCTAGTACTGTAATTTCACCTCTTGAATATCCAGAGTTGTGTGTTGATGGGGGGTGTTGGAACATCAAGAATTTATGGTTCATAACACATCTCCTGGGTTCAATTGGTCGAGAGGTTGACCTACATTTGGACACATTTAGATCAAAGATCAACTAGAACACCACATCAGTCAGTTGGGTAGTCGACGTGTAGGTCGGTCAAAAATTCAACCAATAGTTGAAGATAGTTGGGTAGTGGATCAACCATCCCTGCAATTTACTACGAGTTGGATGGATCATCGGTCGTATCAAGTCCTGTCAAGGAGACTTGATAGAGCATGTTTTTTCGAGTCAACTCTAGCCACCAACAACTACATGTGGACAATATATTCTGGATTATGTGGGAGTAGGTTATATATTGAGACTATAAAGAAGACCCCTTGGTTCATTATAAAAATGTAAAGTGTGAATTGAGATTTCACAATAGATCATGTAGATCAAGATATGCAATATGCACTCTGATGTTCTGATCACAGTGCTATATGCTTAAGTGTTGTAATGGTGTCTTTATATGCCACCTTTGTTCTTCAAAAATTCTTTCCCCTCTTCGATTGTTCTAGTATTTTGTTCTTTGTTTCATATTGTGTTCCATTTCATTTCCGAACACCCCCCATAATTTAAGCACACCTTACACAGATACTAGGAAATGGAAAACAAATTCAGATATGGGAGGATGGGATAATGGGAAACCCCCCCATTAATCCTACATCTAGATCTGGGTGAAATTGGAGGTTGGTTGTTGGGCCAAGGAATCCACACTCTATTTTATTTATCTTGGTAGGAGGATCAGGTTGATGGTCCATGGTTGAGGTGGAAATATTTTACCCCTGTAAATCCTTAAAAAATCAATTGACTTATTTTCACTCTCTCCTCAGTGAGGTAGTCCCTTTATCCAATTCAATTTAGGACTACAGGGGCAAGGGTTAAAATGGAAAAGGATACTTTTTCAATATGGGTTGGAAGCTAAAGATAAATTATCAACCTTAGCCTATAAAATCCAAAATATAGAAATACATGTGGGGTGGGGACAAAGTTTGAGATATTAACATATTTTTATGGATTATTGTCCATGGTAAATTATTGATTACTGACAAGCTAAAGAAAAATGGGATACAAGGCTTGTATAGATTCCCATTATGTAAGGAGGGGGAAGAAACCATGATACATCTATTTTTAGAGTGAAACTTCTCTATTTAGGTATGGAAAATTACTTTTGCAAAACTAGAAAAAAGACTAATCTTCCTCTAAAACTGGAAAGAAATGTTCATTGTATGGAATGAAATGTATAAAGGTAAAGTTCGAAATGAACCCCTCTACAAGTGATCTTGGATATCAATGCCCAAGTTCATTCACAAGAAGATTTGTTTGAAAAGAAGTAGGGTGGTATTTAATTAAAAAATCTCCCCTTTGATATCAGTTGTAGCTGAAGCTAAAAGAATTTTAACATATTCAATCCAAGTGAAAGGAATAAAAGGGTATAATCCTTTAATTCTTGAGGTAGAGGAAATAATTTGGCTTAAAGATCCTCTAATGAGAGGAATATAATTTATAAAAAATATAGTGTGTAGAGATTTTAGGTTTTCCATATTAGAATGGAGGGGGGAGAATTTTGATGCTAGAAACTAGCTCAATGAATTCAAAGGATGTATTTATTTCCCTCTCAATCTCATAGTTACTTTCTTTCCCTCATTATTTTCTTTGATGGGGATTAAAAAGGAAATATAGGGGTGGCAGGTACGAGGGGGGTCACCTTTTATCCCAAAGGAAATCACGAAATGAGTTTTACAAAGGGAGTTAGCAATGGAAAACAATAACCAAGTAGATGTATGAGTGCTCCGTTAGGGTTTAACTATTTTAAGCTCAAGAGAAATTATCATAATTACTATTTTTGTGGACTCAATGATAATAATCAAGCATTTGAGACATCAATTGGCATCTAATGATGTTAATATTGTGAGGATCCTCCTTAAAATTTATGGACAAGCAAGAAGATTCTAATCCATAGAATACTTCCATTTGTTGAGGGATCACAATTCTTGGGAAAAACACCTAGTAAATGAAGTAGTTTCCATTGAGGGAGGATTTTCAAGAATAAAGGGGGGGGGGGGTCTCTTGGTTTATCCCATATCCATTGGACCTTGCTATTTAATATCCATTTGATGGTATCATTCCTTTATTTAATGGTGGCAGATTTAAACAACAAGTGGCAGCAAGTTCGAAATACAAAGGGATAAGGACTATAGATCTTCAATTCTTCAATACCTATACAATTATCATGGAAGCATGCAATCATGGCTCTTATATTGTATTTATTTGTTATTAATATTCAAGATAGTTACCTACATGTCATATGTGAGTCTATTACTTTTCCTTTGGGAATGGCAAAGTTTTGAGCTTTCATAGAGGAATCAATGCCTTGAATGACTATGCCCTACGATCATCAATAATTGAATTGATAATTATAAGCCATAAGGAAGGGGCCCATCCTTATCCAATTCCAATTTCCTTTAATCCAAAATAATAGGTTGGCACCTCAAATGGAGGTTCAAAATGCTAAAAATATAGACTTGCAGGAGGTAATATCTCAATAGAAGAGGAAAATTGACAAATTGGAAGATGATTGTAGTATGATATACAATCTTGTCCTGGGTCTCACAAGGAGGTCCTACTCTCTAGCGTCTCATGCTAGGGTCTCAATTGGGCCAATTCCTATTATATTCAAGGATGAGGAAATTATTCAACAATGTCATAAATACTTTGAAATGGGTAATGTTGAAATGGTTCATCAACTCCAGGCACGCATAAAGCAAGGAACCTTGAGAACACACTTCTTCTATTAAATTTCAAGGGTTTTAACAAATGTTTTAGAAGATAGTGTTTCTTTTAGGCCAGTTTATTAGAGTATATACTAGTAGGCGTTGTACTCACTACTCAAATATTGTTAAGTCACAATGGTTTTCAGACAATAATTTTATAAATTTGGGACATTTTGAAAGCCAAACTCTTGAGAAACCCATTTTTATTTGTATTATTATGCTAACCACTATGACTACAACAACTTTTTAACACAAACTATAATTGTTCTAGTAAAAAAAATCAAAAGTGTTTAAAAATGGCGGGTTTTACTTAATGTATAGATGATGACAAATATTTTGTTCACATCCAATTATTTTAGATGCGATAGAATCATGTTCTCTATTTAATTAGATCTCAATTTCAAAATATTTATAACAATACCAACCTTCTCAACCTTTTATCTCATCAAAACTATGGAGATTTAAGAAAGTTTCTCTCCAATCTTTTCAAGCATAGGGATAAGATTCTAAAGCAAACCAATTAATTCCTTAACATTTTTTCTTAAGGTCAATAGAACAAAGTTGGGCTAAGTGGATGTTAACAATCATCATCAACATAATTATCATTAACATGGTAATAAGGATTCAATACTTTAAAATTGAGTTATTCGTAACTAATCAAGTAATCAATGTTGTTTAAAGTATTGACTCCTTTATTTCAGTAACTAGAGATAGAATAAAGAGAAAACATCAATTAACGAGTCAATATTTTAAAGTTAAGTTAGAAAGTAAAAGTATAGAGACAAGTAATTAAGTTCAAGATAAACTAGACACACATTTAGTTGGCTCATGGTGAAGTCAACACCAAGGGGATAGAGTCTTGTGAAAGATCACAACCATATATGCCAAAGAGATCTACAAATGTCTTTACCAATCAAGGGGAGTGAATCTAAACTATTATTTTACGAGATTTAAATGACCCTTCCTATTAGTATTAGTTGAGTCAAATATGTAGGTATAATATTCATTTAAAGAAAGGGTTACAAAAACAAACATCAAACCTTGATTCTGATGGGTGTAGAGTCCTTATGTGTGTGTGAGGGGATATGTTTTAACTCTCAGAGTTACTGTCCTTCCAATGAAGCAAATTAACACATGTCCAAAAATAAAAATTGATTTAAGTTGAACTTAATAGATTAATTTATCCTTTATCCTTGTATTTCTCAAAATCTAAATAGTTGTTTTAAAAAAAATATGAAATTTTATGCATTATTCATACCTTTCTATTTAACAAAATAATTCGATAAGGGTCACTGAAAACTATAGACAATGTCATGTCACAATGTCTAGCTCTATATTTAAAGGGGGACAATGCCAAATCTCATAGAGTAGAGTAAATTATTATTATTATTATGTCATTGCATGACAAATTGTTTTTTCTTTAACCTAATTATCAGTCTATACATTTATCATTTTTTCTAGTGTATATAGTTCACCATAGCCTTAGATTTTCTTTATAATTTTATGATTTATTTAATAATTTTCTTTTGAAGTGATTAATTGGTGTTGCAGTGTTGACACATGTGATTTGACAAGGGGGCGACACACTAATGTTAGGTTCTTCTAGGCTTATATATATCTCCTTCAGTGGAAAAACCCATTGCTAATGGAGTGTGATTGATTACAATGATGGTTAAAGTTATTTGTTGGATTTTATTAGGATTGAAATCATTGCATTTTGAGCTATGAGATAAACACCTAGTAACAATGTACTTGTATTATACACTCTATTCATTGTATTGGTACTTCATTTATGACATTTCATTTCTTGTTTGATCTTGGTCATTGGTTTGAGATCAACGGTGGTTGTTGGTTTAGGTTTTTATTCCTAATGACTTGGCTTTCCTTTGAACATTTTTTCCATTCTTTCAGTTTCAAGCTTGGGAGATATGTTCTCTATGATTCTTTGTTAGTAAGCATGACAATTGCATAGTGTTGGGATTAAAACCATCACTTCATGCCATAAAATCATTGTACCCTTCATTGCTTAACATTTCACTTGTTTTTTTTTAATGGTTTGGAATTGGATATTTCATTTCTTGGATGTTTTAGATGTGCCTAGTAGTGATAATTGAAGTTTGTCTCATTCTAGTGTAATCCTTCTTTTATGAATTTGTAGGAATTTATACTGTACTAGATTCATTGGTAGTGTGTAATGTTGTTCTTTCTTGATGGATTAATCATTATATTGAATGATTTTCCTTTCCTCCATTCATGTGGCCTCTTATTAACTCTTTGTCAATTTCATTTTTATCTCTACTTATGAGAATTCATGCTCCTTTTATCCCTAACAACCTTACATAAGAGAATTCTTATACATATTCAATGCTCAATTTGAAGACTTGAATGAGTATGGAATTTTGTAATGTCCCCCACCTCTTAGAGAGGTGATGAGGAGACTCAGTGGCCTGGGCACCCCCACTAGGTCATAGTCTCACACTGAGGGGGGGAAAGTCAAGAAGTTAAAATTTATATTTTTAAGTTGACTTAAGAAAGGAAAAGGATAAAGGAGTAAAAGATAACTCAACAGAAGAATAGAAGATTAACCCTGGGAGTTAACCTAACTCAACAGAGAATTAGAAGGAGAAGTATAAGTAAGAGGCTGGGGCGCACCTATTACTCATTCTGGTTTTGGATTAGCATTTTCTATTGCTCTTGAGCATTCAGTTTGGGGGTTTTGCTGTACAAACCCTTGTGAGCAACTCAATGGTGAAATATCCACTCACCTTGTTCTGTAGCTTGGTCTCAGGGATGAAAGACTCCTCCACACCATTCTAGTCTCAACCCATCTCCATATATCACTTTAGAAGGTAGCAGGCTGTACTGTTCTTGTGTTTCCAGCAAGGGTGCACCATCATCTAGAGGGAGGTTCGATCTAGCTTATCCTGAGGGCCTGGGGCTATTCTGACAGTTGGGTTTTGTTTGCAAGGGTAGGACCATCAGTTTGAGGGATTTTTCTGGAGGGTTATCATCATTCTACATTTTTCTGCAGATTGGGATGTCTTGGAGCCATAGGGGACGTCCTGTGATTCAGTAAAACTCAGATCTAGGGAGATCTGCTTGATATCTGAGTCCGAAACTTCTCCCACGGGATTGTCATAGCCCGATCTATATTCTTAGAGAGTTTCAGAGCATTTGGAGGCCTCCTTCATCAGGGCTGAACCAGCTAGGGTTTCAGTCATCTAGTGGGGTGCACCATTCAGTGGAGGAATTCAGATCTACAAGGTTTGAGAGTGGATTTGGGAATTTAGACATATGGGTTGTCCTTACAGTTGCCCGATCTATCATTTGGCATATTTCTCAGGATGATTGGACACTTTTGGTAGCAAGGCCAAATTATTGAGGGCTTCAGCATTCTAGTAGGGCGTGGCACTTTCCAGCTTGGAGGTTGAGCATTAGTACGACTCAGATCTACTTGATTCAATCTTCATTGTATATCCAGCCTTTGGAGGATTATTTTGTATTGTCAGGAGCATTTTGTAGTAGCTCATCTCTATTGCTTGTACTCCCATTTGAGGTTTATGCTAGATCGACCATCTATTGTATTGATCTTACATTGCTCATAATAAAAAGGTCAAATCTTTGCTTGTGCTTCTACATCTTGAATATATTTTGATCTTCATGTGTTGATGAATATTGTATGCACTTAATAACTCAATAAATACCTACACATCAATAGATCAGTAGTAGTTAGTGATTCTAAGAAAGAATTTGGCTTGGGATCATTACAGTGGTATCAGAGCCTCGATCCTCCAAACCTGTGGAGAGATCATTGCATGCAGAGGTACAGGGGAATTGTTTTGGGTCGGAGGAAGAAAAACAACAGTGAAACAGTGGCAGAAATGGAAGGGTCGGGAGACAACCATGAGCCTCAGGGCTTGGCTCTCTTAGTAGCCGAATTTGGTAAGGTCCAGCAAAACATGAACCACACAACACGCACATTGGTTCAACAGTTGGATGAGTATCAAGAAACCAATAGAAGGGGACAGGCCGAAATCTCTGAAACCTTGAAGAAAGTTGATGACAATATACAGAAAATGAACGAGAACCAAACTAGGATAATTGACCTTCTGATGCAAGTAACACATCGAGGCAAATATCCTGATACGTATGGGAATAAGGAGGCTGGAGGGTCTGATGGAACCCATGAGGAAGTCAAATATAACCCGGAGAAAGCACCAGGATCCGAAGGAATTCTTGGAGGTGGCACGTTCCATGGGTAGATGGGTAGCAGGACCAATCATAGGCCATATGTTCCAGTGTTCACAGATGAACCGCTAGGCTGACACTTAGGTAGCAGAGCTAACCCCATACCATACATGCCCACATTCACAGATGAGCAAGGGCAGCATGAACTGGTTGAAGATTTTGTGGAACAATTAGCCAGGAGTACCAGGGAATACTACAACTTGGATATGAAAGTCCAAAGACAGATGTCCCTAGATCATTATTGTCAACTCAGGTTCAGAAACCAGCCTAGGACGAACCCCAAGGGCAGCTTTGAGTTTGAGTGAAGGGCAGGGAAGATAGAGATTCCATACTTTGATGGTATGGCTAAGATGTCAGCACAAGCATGGGTGCATAAGCTGGATACTTATCTGCAGCTTAACCCCATGAGAGAGATGGAGGCCATCAAGTTTGCCACTATGTAATTGGATGGAAAAACCCACGAATGGTGGTACCATGGGCTCACCACACTTGGCCACAACCAGATTATATCCTATACATAATTCACTCAGAGGCTCATTGATAGTTTTGATCTAGGAGATCCTGAGTTACATTTCCGGGAGCTCACCCAACTCAAGAAAACAGGTACGACTGAGGCATACATTGATGAGTTCCAGAGGTTGGCAGTGATGGTGCAAGATATGTCCCCAACCAGGCTCATGATGCTCTTTAAAGAAGGATTGATGGAACCCTTGAAGGGTTGGGTTAAGGCCTTCAAGCCTACCATCCTACAGGAAGCCATTTGGAAGACGAGGGATCTGGGTCCAGCTGCTAAACCAAAATTCATACCCAGACCACCTCTTAACAATGGTGGAAGAGATCAAAGGCCTCGAATAACCCAGGGAGGACGTGACCCTAAGGGTTATGACAGGGGCCGTGGTAGAATAGATGACAACACCAGGAGGTAACTAAGAAGGAAGCAACTCTGCTTCACATGCAAGGATCCATGGAATCCCTCACACAAGTGCATGGGACGAGGATAGGTACATTACATTGAGGTCACTTCCGATGACGAAGAAGAGGATGAGTATGGTCAGATACAAAACATGGAGGCCGAAACGTTAGAGGCAACATAAGAGGAGGTTCCAGAACTAGACTGTTTGGCTGGATATAAGGCTACGTTGGCATCTATCAGTGGGGTACCTAGGTTCAACACCTTCAGGATGAGAGGGGTCTTGCAAGGATAGAGAGTGTTGGTTCTAATTGATGGAGGAGCTTCCCACAATTTCATTGATGCAACATTACTGAAGAGGAGGCGCATACCTACAGTAGAGTTTGAAGGATTCAAAGTGGAGGTAGCAGGTGGTAGTACTATTCCCTGTAACAGATACATACTAGGTATAAAACTCACCTTGGGAAGGCATGAGTTAGTTCAGGATGTGTATGTGATGGATCTTCCCGATACCAACATCATCCTAGGGGTGTAGTGGCTCAACACTTTAGGACCCATCACCACAAATTACAAGACCATGGAAATGTCCTTTGT
>ML784139.1:841501-862696 GCA_009831015.1 Picea engelmannii | reverse complement strand
TGGCTATCATGCATGCACTAGCCAAATTCAGGCAATATTTGGTAGGTGCAAGGTTTGTGGTCAAATCATACCATAACAGTCTTAAATATCTATTGGAGCAGAAGGATTTGAATGAAAGACAACAAAAATGGGTAAGCAAAATATAGGCCTACGACTTTTACATTGAATTTGTCAAAGGGAAGAACAATGCAGTGGCCGATGCATTATCTAGAAGGCCATCCATTTTTTCCATGTCCGGTATGTTAGTCGACTGGAAGGAACACTTGATAGTGGAATATGAAAAGGATCAGTTCACTTGTCAACTGTTGGACGAGCAAATACAGGATGAAAACTTCAGGGTCATAAATGACCTCATCTATTACAAAGGCTGGATTTTTTTAGTTCCTGGATCAACTCTCAAAGCTAAGATCCTGCATGCATGTCATAACTCACTAGTAGCAGATCATCAGGGCATCAGTAAGACGTACAGGCAGGTGAGAGAGAGGTTTGCATGGAAAGGCCTCAAGGAAGATGTGATGAAGCATGTCAAATAATGTACTACATGCCAAGAAAACAAGGATGAGCACACACACCCTACAGGACTGTTGTAGCCCCTACCTATTCCAGAGCACAAGTGGGAAAGTATATCCATTGATTTCATCACCGGGTTTCCCAGAGCACAGGGGAAAGATTTCATTTTCATGGTGGTAGACAGGTGGATGAAGTTTGCACACTTTTTTCCCATAGCCATAGACTTCAGTACGACACAGGTGGCTGAATTATTTTTCAGAGAGGTGTTTAGACTACACGGCCTACCCAAAACCATCATCAGTGACAGGGATAATAGATTCATGAGTACGTTTTGGCAGGAGTTGTTCATATTAGTGGGTACGACATTGACTCCTAGTACTAGCTATCACCCTTAGATGGATGGTCAGACTGAGATAGTCAACAAATGGGTGGAAGGTTACCTCAGAAACTACGTAGCAGGACAACAGAAAGCATGGGTCAGATGGTTACATTTGGGAGAATATTGCTACAACACCACCCAACATATGTCCATTGGCATGTCACCCTTCAGAGCTTTATATAGCTATGATCCTTTATCATTTGTGGAGATTGCATTTGGTGACAACAAAGCTTCGATGGTACATGATTGGATACAGTAGAGCCAAGACATTCTCAGGGAATTGAAGGATCATTTACAGAGGGCACAAAACCAACAAAACGTCCAAGAAGAAAAGCACAGAGTTGATCGTACCTTTGAGGTTGGAGATTTAGTCTATTTGAGGTTGCAACCATATAGGCATGCCTCCATTAAAAGAAGCAGAGTGGATAAATTGCAACCACGTTTCTTTGGACCTTACAGAGTCAGCAGGAGGATAGGGGAAGTAGCTTATGAGCTAGAGCTTCCACAGGGTAGCAAAATTCACAACGTCTTCCATGTCTCGTGCCTTAAGAAATCCCTCGGTCAACACGTCAGGCCTATTGAGGCATTACCTCCCATGGATGAGGAGGGATAACTTGTTTTGATTCCAGAGGAGGTGTTAGAAGTCCGAGAGAAGAGGCTCTGAAACCGAAGCATCATGGACTATCTAATCAGGTGGAAGGATTTACCCATTGAGGATGCCACTTGGGAGCAGAATCACGTGGTTAGAGAAGCAGGTTTGGAATTGCTTGAGGACAAGCAATTTCAAGMAGAGGAGACTGTAATGTCCCCCACCTCTTAGAGAGGTGATGAGGAGACTCAGTGGCCTGGGCACCCCCACTAGGTCATAGTCTCACACTGAGGGGGGGAAAGTCAAGAAATTAAAAGCTATATTTTTAAGTTGACTTAAGAAAGGAAAAGGATAAAGGAGTAAAAGATAACTCAACATAAGAATAGAAGATTAACCCTGGGAGTTAACCTAACTCAATAGAGAATTAGAAGGAGAAGTATAAGTAATAGGATGGGGCGCACCTATTACTCATTCTGGTTTTGGATTAGCATTTGCTATTGCTCTTGAGCATTCAGTTTGGGGGTTTTGTTGTACAAACCCTTGTGAGAAACTCAATGGTGAAATATCCACTCACCTTGTTCCGTAGCTTGGTCTTAGGGATGAAAGACTCCTTCACACCATTCTAGTCTCAGCCCATCTCCATCTAGTGCTTCATAAGGTAGCAGGCCGTACTGTTCTTGTGTTTCCAACAAGGGCGCACCATCATCTAGAGGGAGGTTCTATCCAACTAATCTTGAGGGCCTGGGGCCATTCTGACAGTTGGTTTTGTTTGCAGGGGTAGGACCATCAGTTTGAGGGATTTTCTGGAGGGTTATCATCATTCTACATTTGTCTATAGTTTGGGACGTCTTGGAGCCATAGGGGACGTCCTGTGATTCAGTAAAACTCAGATCTAGGGAGATCTGCTTGAGATTTGAGTCCGAAACTTCTCCCATGGGATTCTCATAGCCCGATCTATATTCTTGGAGAGTTTCAGAGCATTTGGAGGCCTCCTTCATCAGGGCTGAACCAACTAGGGTTTCAGTCATCCAGTGGGGTGCACCATTCAGTGGAGGAATTCAGATCTATAAGGTTTGAGAGTGGATTTGGGAATTTGGACATCTGGGCTGTCCTTACAGTTGCTTGATCTATCATTTGGCATATTTCTCGGGATGATTGGACACTTTTGGTAGCAGGCCCGAATTATTGAGGGCTTCAACATTCTAGTAGGGCATGGCACTTTCCAGCTTGGAGGTTGAGCATTAGTACGGCTCAAATCTACTTGATTCAGTCTTCATTGTATATCCAGCCTTTGGAGGCTTATTTTGTATTGTCGGGAGGATTTTGTAGCAGCTCATCTCTATTTCTTGTATGACTATCTGAGGTTTATGCCAGATCGGCCATCTATTGTATTGATCTTACATTGCTCATAATAAAAAGGTCAGATCTTTGCTTGTGCTTCTACATCTTGAATATATTGTGATCTTCATGTGTTGATGAATCTTGTATGCACTTAATAACTCAATAAATACCCGCACATCAATAGATCAGTAGTAGTTAGTGATTCCAAGAAAGAATTTGGCTTGGGATCATTACAACTTTGAATGCAATTCTAGGTTGAAATCTCATTAACTTCAATTCTAGGGTTCATGACCTACTCATAATATATACATTTTGTCCATAATTTTTCGCCTGTTCATTCTGCATGCATCATTTATTGTGAATATATTTGTTGTTCATTCTTCTGGTTACTAAAGTTTTTGGTTTAAACCCTCTCCTTGAAACCAATTGGCATATATGAGTTATTGGTTTCCCCAACCATACAAATACTCCTATTCATGAGTATTTGGATGCACATGGCTTTGTGGATTTTTTCATTAGTTAATGCAATATGTATACAACCATTTGATAGTCCTTGTTAAGCTTTGTATTCTCTTCTTTGATTCAATCAACCTGTACCTAATTTTTAATGTTTTCAACTATCAAGGTACACCACAAGTAGTATTAAAGCACTTTATTGTACTAGCACGCACCCAATTTTTAGAGACAATTTTTTTTAAGGCTAGATATGTGTTCCAACATCCTAAAATGATGATCTATATTTTAGTAGGTAAAACTATCACTAGGAATCATACATGCAAGGAATACAAGTAGGGCCATTTGGTTGGATGATCTTATACACCTCTATTGGTATCTGGCGAGTAGTATCACATTCGATAGAATCTATATATTAATTTGATCTTCCATGTACCCTTGGATATATTGAAATCTCCTTAGCTACATCTAAAATCATCCTTACATAAACTTTTCATCCATCTTGTTGGTATAGTACATCAATCACAACACTCAGGGAGATCACTGTCATGTACCAGAGAATCAAGTAGTACAACTAAGGGTATCATTTATCCTTCTTAGTTAGTGTCATGAAAGGTCAACCAAGTAATATTGCTGGAAACCATTAGGTATATCAGAGAGTGATAGCACCTAACATTCATTTTATCTTATGACCTTGAAAAACCCTAGCCTTTGTAGCACAAGCAGTGAAATTCATACATAACTTGGGATATTAGAAATTTGAGAACTTCATTAGTACAACAATACTTAGGTAGGATTAAATACTTTGAAAAAATAAAAAAAATAAAAAGAAAAGGAAAAAAAAAATCACTCAACCAAACCAAACCATTTTGGATACCTATCTCAAAAGACTCCTCTTGTGACATTGATTGCATTGATATAGTTCATTGGGTGGACCCCATGGGCCCAAGACGAACTAGACCCTATTGGAATTATTGTCATTGATGTCAAAGGATTAATGTTTCCATTAATGTCATATTATGCCTTTACAAATACACACAACATTTCCAAGATTGATCTCTATATCGATTTACAAGTATATTAAGAGAAGGGGTGCACATGAAAAGGTAAAAAGTGAAATGGTGGTTTCAAACCCATGGGTTTGGAAGCCCGTGATATTTTCCCATGTATTTCCCCATGATATTTGAAAAAGTGAAATAAAATAATGGGAATTAATTATTTGATTAATGGGTGCCATTTCTTTTTTAATTAACATGCCCCTTCATGAAGGGTTATGATCATAAAGTATAAAAAAAGAAAGTATTGAGAGAAAGTGTGAAGGTGAAAAATGTAATAATGTTTGAAGAAGTGGATGAACAAAGATTGAATATCATTCCAAAATGGAAGAGTTGTGAAATTAGTTTCAGGTCAGTTTGGACTTTTCACGATAACTTATTTTATGGGATGTTTCAGACTATGAAATTTGGAGGAGACAGAGGCAAGATCTCTGGAAACATGTGGTCAAAATTTCAAACATTGGTTTGTCATACATTCTGAGATATTCCATGTGGAATTTAGGGTTCACGAATGCTCCTAAAATCAATTTCAAACAAGTCAGTTTGACATTTTCACTCTAACTTATTTTATGGGATGTTTCAGACCGTGAAATTTGGAAGAGACATGTGGGAAATATTTTAGACATTGTTTTGTTATACTTTCTGAGATATTTTGTGTGGAATTTAGGGTTCTTGAATGCTCCTGAAATCATTTTCAAACAAGTCGGTTTGGAATTTTCGTTGTAACTTATTTTCTGGGACTTTTCAAACTATGAAATTTTTAAGGATCTCAGGATACATATCGAAGTACCTAAAGTAAAAATTTTAGAACCAGATTTGTAAAATTGGATGTGTCATGCTATACAATTTAGTTCTTGGGAAGAGTCCAAAAACACCAAACTTTGGGAAATTCCTCATAAATTTCATTTGGAAATTCAAATTTTGGTCATAACTGGTGAAGGCAAAAGTAGTAAGCAGACTTAGTAAAGGTAATGTGAATCTTATCATCTTTTGAATAAGTTATATGTACTCAATAAGAAATTGTAACTTGAAGGTTGGTTCTTCTCAAACAAAGATATCTGTGTCTCTTGCTAAGATGGTGCTTAGTGGTGGGGATTGGTGTCTCAAGTAGATTGGTGTCTACAAATATATATAAGAGTAGATTGGTGCCGACTAGGATTTAAACCAGTGTGGATTGGTGTCTTCAATAGGTTGGTGCCTACAAATATTTATAATAATAGGTTGGTGCCTACAAAGAAATATAAGGAGAAGTTTTGTGGTTTTCTCCAGAAAGGGTTTCCACATAAATCTTGTGTTATGTGTTATGTAGTTAATAAATTGTTGAAATCCCCTTAATCTGGCACCTAGGTATCTTATTATATAGTGATTTCCTTGCTTCAAATCAAATTAGTAGATCACAAAACAACATACACTTGATGGAATACTCAACTAAAATAAAGATAACAGAAGTAATATTGGAAAAAAAAATATCAACCATGATACAAAAAGAGATTATGCCCATCAACTAAGATTATCATTCAAATAAATTCAAATCTCATAAGGGATCCCATACCTAGGAAAATGGCCCACAAAGAAATAAAAAAAACTATAAGCAGTACCTGCAAAACCTAGCAACTCTTGATCTTTTTTACGACCTCAATATTTAATGTTTCTTGAGATGTACACACATTTCCTTAAGCAAACCCGCATATATGTTCCTGTCTCCATTGAAACCCATGTATGTGCATTCAAATAATGTACACAAACTCTGTACGAAGTGATCCTACTGTTGCGGCTCCAATTTGTTGAAACCTACTTGTGACTACCTCTATTTTGTCTTATCCCTGACCTTATCTCTAGATGGAATTCCTTCTCCACCTATCCAAGATCTCCTTGAATCACAATCATTCGTGATCCAATCCTCTAAGAAAAATTCCTTCTTTGATATGTGTCAATGTGTGAAGTGTATCAAGTGTCTTCTCCTTTACTCTAGCCTTTCTTTTATAATATTTAGTTATGACCTAACCCTAATCTCCAAAGTGATTGATAGTTGAGGTTTCTTCTCACCTCACTTGGGATAAATGGATATTATTTAATTCACTAATGCTAATTAAATCATTTCCTTAAATAAAACTCAACTCACTAATAAAAGAACTTTACTTTAATAATTCATTTAATTAAAGTAAAGTCTCAAGGTAGAAGGCTTTGGATGAATTCCACAAATCTAGACACTTAGACATGTGTGGAAATATCTATCTGATGCTACCAACATCAACACTCCCTCTTAGCGTGGAAGGTATTATGCACCACTCCAAGTTTGTTTATGAAGAACACAAACTTCCATTTAACCAAGGGTTTGGTCAAAATATCTACAAGCTCCTCATCTGTGCAAATATACTGAAGCATCACT
This sequence comes from Picea engelmannii, assembly GCA_009831015.1. Classification (NCBI taxonomy): domain Eukaryota; kingdom Viridiplantae; phylum Streptophyta; class Pinopsida; order Pinales; family Pinaceae; genus Picea; species Picea engelmannii. The sequence goes on along the minus strand of ML784139.1, from coordinate 855,980 downwards.
ACTCCCTTCTGGATCCTATCTTGGATGAAGTGATATATGATCTATATATGCTTGTTCCCATCATGGAATACTAGATTCTTCGAGAGTTTGATACAACTCTAATTATCATAGTATAACATTGTAGGCTCCAACTCCTGATCAAATAAACATGTAAGAAATTTACAAAGCCAAATGGCTTCATAGCTACCCATACTCGTTTCCATGTACTCTACCTCTATTGAACTGAGTGCTACAAAAGTTTTCTTCTTGCTAAACCAAGTAATCATTGTTGATCCCAAGCTAAAGAAACACCCTGAGGTTCTCTTTCTATCTATTGCACTCCCTGCCCAATCTGAGTCTTAATATCCATGCAACCTCACTCCATCTCCTCAGTATAACTCAATCCATACTCCACTATACCTCTCAAGTACCTAAGCACATGCTTCGCTGCTATCCAATGCACCTACCTTGGCTCGACCATGAACTAACTTAAGGTGTTCACAACAAAACATATATCTGGCTTAGTGTTGAATAAATATATCAAGGAACCTATTAGATTCATGTATATCATGGGATCCACCAACTATGAATATGAAGTCACAACCTTCTTCATATTGGTAACAATAGGTGTAGCCATCGGTCTACAATCCTCCATACCAAATCTCGTCAAGATATCCACTGCATACTTCCCTTTACCAAGGAAGATCTCTCCCGATATCTTCCATGCCTCTAACCCCAAGAAATAATGCATCAAGCCAATGTCCTTCATCTCGAACTATGTAGATAAATATCTTTTGCACCCTGCAATAATATTCTTTGCACCCATGAGAAATAAATCATATACATATAGAACCAAGATTAGTGGATCAGACCCAAAAAGTATGAAGTACAAGCTAGGATCGACCTCACTCTTTGTAAAGCCCATACTCTGCAAGTATCTGCCAATCTTGGAATACCATGCCCTGGGTGCCTGTTTGAGTCTGTATAAGGCTTTCTTAAGGCTTTCTTAAGTATGTACCTTAAATACTTAAGGTTGTTCTATGTATACTTCCTCCTCAATGATCTCATTGAGGAAATTTTTCTTCACATCCATCTGATGAATCTTCCACCTCATAATTGAAGCAATAGAAATAACATCTTGAATAGAATCATACCTAGTGACTGGAGAAAATGTCTCCTCATAGTCCACTCCCATTTTCTAGGAGATCCATCTCACAATGAATCTCACCTTAAACTTTTCGATGCTACCATATGTAGCATGCTTGATCTTGTAGATCCACCTAGAACTCACAATTGACTTCCCCTCTGGTCTCGACACTATGTCCCAAACATTATTCCTCATAATGGAGCCATACTCCTCCACCATGGAATCCCACCAAACCTGTTGATCTGGTGCTTCCTCAAAACTAGAAGACTCAACATGAATTATGCTACTCATAAGCGCCATATAGTTCAGAAACTTCCTTGGAGGACTGCACTCATAGGAGTCTCATCAACATCCATTAATGTATGTAATAGCCACCTGGGTCTCCTGACAGAACTGGAAGGGGATAAACCCTCCTCCTAATCTGAAGGTTGAGTCCATGTTGATTACTTCTCATCCTTCGAATCTTGTTGATCCTCGTCCTCTGTCACTATTGATGATTCATGAGATTTCTTATATGCCAAGTTCTCCTCGAACTTAACATCTTTGCTCATAATTCTTTTCCTCTGCATGTGTATGAAGATTCTGTAAGCCTTTGAGGTCTCATTGTACCCCAAAAATATACCCTTCTGTCCCAAACACTCCATCTTTGTCCTCTTCTCCAGAGGCACATGGATGTAGACTAGAAAACCAAATATCCTCAAATGTCCTATCTATGGATTCACCCCTAAGAATGCCTCCTCTGGATTCTTGTCCCCCAACATCCTTTGAGGACTCCTATTCTACACATATATTTCCATGTTACATGCCTCTGCCCAAAGAAACATAGAAAATTCCTGGTCATGTATCATAGACCTAGAAAAACCAATGATGGGTCAGTTCTTTCTCTCCACAACCCCATTTTGTTGAGGTTTGTATGAGACTTTTAGCTCCCTCTTGATTCTTTCCTCCTTGTAAAAATCCTTGAAGTCATTGGAGGTCTACTCTCCCCCATTATTCGACCACAAGACCTTGATATTCTTTCCTATCTAGTTCTCAACCTGAGCCATGAAATCTTGAAATCGACTAAATACCTCATCCTTGGTATTCATAAAGAAGATCCATGTTTTCTTGGAAAAGTAATCAATAAACATCACATAGTATGATTCTCCATGTATTGATTCTACTGACATTGAGCCACTCACCTATGAATGGAAAATATCCAAGATCCCATTGGACCTACTCTCGTTGCTTGGAAAAGAATCCTTGGCATTCTTTCCAAGTGCAAACCCTCTACACACTCCCTACTACTCAATACTGAACTCTAGAAGACCTGTAACAATCCCCCTCAGAATAGGCAACACCCTGTAGTGCAGGTGTCCCAACCTCCCGTGATATAACTCACATAGGTTGTCACTATCATGTACCAAATCCTGAACATGATTTCTCTACAACCTATATAAAGTGCCCTCTCTAACCCCAATGACCATTAATATTAATGTGTCTGAGCTATCTTTCTTTGGAAATATGAGTAATTTCCCTCTCTGAAAAGTAATGAAAAAACCCCTATTCTCCATAGCTGAGACTGGGAGAAAATTATTCTTCAGTCTTGGTACATAGAGCACATCCTGGGCATCAAACTAACCTCCTGACTCAAGTTGGAACAAAATTTTTCCCTCTCCCTTCACTGCATACTTAAGTTTATCACCAAGATCCACATGAACCTTTGAGTCTCTCTCTGTTAGAATGCTAAGTAGCTCTTGTGATTTTTTCATATGACATGATGCACCACTGTCCAAGTACCACACACTCCAAGTAGTTGTGTTTGTAGAAAGGAAAGAAACCCGTGAGAAATCCTTCTCAAACTTCGCAAAAAAATCATCTAGATCTGTCTATGTTGATTATGTTGTCTACGTATTTCATTTTCCCTTCTTCTTCTCCGGACACTAAGATTCATAATTCCCATTCTTATGACATAAGAAGCACTTGATTTTACTCAAGTCCTTCTTCTTCCCTGGCTACGATGATCCTCCATCATTGTTACCATTGTTGTTATAACTCTTTCCTTTTCCCTTCTTTGTCTTACTGAAAAGGGCCAAGTTCTCTCACTGCTTCCTTGCTTTCCACTTTTGGACTCCTCCCGAGTCTCTTCCTATATGCAATCATCCCAAATCCTTTACCAATATGGGAATTTTTATTGAGCGCAAACTCCCTTGACAAATGGTTCCCAAGACTTGGGAATACCATTAAATGCCACGTTCACGAGCTCTACATCATCCATTTTATTCCCTATGGATGCAAGTTGATTACGTACCTGAGTGATCTACATGAAATATCTGGTAACATTGTCAAATCTAGACATTTGCACATATATGAGTCTATTCCTTAAGACCATCTTCCTATTCATGTTAGTGCTCTAGAATAATCCTACCAGGGCATCAAACATCTCCTTGGCCATGTTATTCTTGAATAAGTGAAGAATTAGATGATCCTTCACTGAATACAATATGACCCTCTCAACTTTTATCTCTTTCTTCTCGTGAGCTACCAAAGCTGTCGGATCCATCGATTGAACAACTTCTTTGTCCACTAACTCCCAAAGGTCATACTCCTTCAACACCAAAGTAACCCTTGTTTTCCAAGATAGAAAGTTGGATGACCCATTGAATTTGTCTTCAACTCTCAGACTTGTTGATGTCATCCCTTAGACCTAATAAACTTCCCTAGAAATGACATGTTGTTGAAACTACCACTATACTGAACTGTATGGTCTTGTACGCTCCTGTCACCATTGAAACCCACGTATGTATGTGACTTTCCTTACTTAAACCCACGTATGTACATGCTTATTCTTATTGCAACCTGTGTGTATGCGATTGTCTCCAAAGAAACCCATGTATGTATGTGATTGTTCCTTCTACAACCTGCGTACAACTCCATATGACTGCAAAACCCTAGTTCTACCCCAGTACTACTTTTTCCATGAAATCTAACCCTTGATTTCTGATTGTTGGTTATAGATATACAAATATCTCCTTGCATATCTGATATATATGATTTTAACTTCTATGGATTTGAGATCTAGATTCCTCTTAGAGTGACTTCTCTGATACCATCTTGAAATCCCCTTACTCTAGTACCTAGGTATCTTGTTATATGGTGATTTCCTTGTTGTAAATCAAATTAGTAGCTCACAAAATAATGTAAACTTGTTGGAATATTCAACTGAAATAAAGATAGCAGAAGCAATATTGGGAACCAAAATCTCAACCACAACACATAAAGATATTATGCCCATCAACTAATATTATCATTTAAATAAACTCAAATCTCACAAGGGATCTTGTACCTAGGAAAATGGCCAACAAAGTAATATAAAAAACTACAAGAAGTACACGCAAACCATAGAAACTATTGATCTATTATACGACCTTGGTATTTCATGTTTCCTGATATGTACACACATTTCCTTAATCAAACCCATGTATACGCACATGTCCCCACTGAAACCCACATATGTGCACTCAAATACTGTACGAAAATTATGTATGGTGTGATCGTCTCTAATATGTTGAAACCCACTTACAACTTCCTTTGTTCTATCTTCTCCCTAACCTAATCTCTAGATGGAATTACTTCTCCACCTATCCAATATTTCCTTGAATCACAGTCCTTCGTGATCCGATCCTCTGACCAAAATTCCTTCTCTACTCTGTATCAATGTATCAAGAGTAGCAAGTGTCTTCTCCTTCACCCTAGCCTTGGTTTTATAATCTTGAGTTATGACCTAACCCTAATCTCCAAAGTGATTGACGATTGAGATTACTTCTCACCTCACTTGAGATCAATTGCTATTATTTAATTCACTAATTCTAATTAAAGCATTTCCTTAAATAAAACTCAACTCACTAATAAAAACACATTACTTTAATAATTCCTTTAATTAAAGTAAAGTCTCAAGGTATAATGATTTGGATGACTTCCACACATCTAGACACTTAGACCTGTGTGGAAATACCCATATGATGCTACCAACATCAACATAAATCTCATATGTGATTTTTTTCCTATGGTTGATGAATGTTTGAAAAAGTAAAAACATTGTCTTATATTGATTCACCCCCTCTCTCAGTTAAGTGTGTGCTAAACATTTGGTATCAGAGTAGGTTCCTTTGGAAATAGTCTAACCACTAGAAGGTGGATATTGTTGAAATGTTGGCCAATATTGAGAGGGGAGGGCGAATCAATGTTTTTTCTTTTCAATAATTTTTAATAATAATTAATTATTAATCACAACAATTGATCAATAAGAATGTATTGAGAACATAAATTAAATATAACAATCACAAAAAGGACAAGTTACAATGTGTAGGATACACCAATCTCTCTTATTTTAAGTATCAGCTCAAGGATACACCAATCCCCTATTTTAGAGCACCAACTCTAGGAAGAAACAACTCCCTATTTTCAAGCACCAATTCTCTTAGTTTCAAGCACCAACTTGAGGAAGCACCAACTCCCTTGTTTCATGCTTCAACCTGTAGAGGACTCCAATCCTCACTTTATCCTCCCTTCCACCCTCACTTAATGTGTATGTTTCAGGTTTCATATACTTTCTTGGAATCTACTTCTGTTTTTTATCTTCTGAATTAGATCACAAAGACACTCTTCTTCCACTATACCTTCATGTTTATATAGTATTCCAATAGGTATGAAAATGAACCATTGTGTCTCTTTGTATGAACCAATGCACCTCTTCATTTAATTTAATAATAAATATCACATTTTGTCAATAAATTTTTTGTTTTTAATTCAAAAGATTTCAAATCCCTTATAATTTGTTCATCATTAATGGAATATATGGGTGCTAAAAATTGTTTACTGTTGTTGTAACAATTCCTTGAACAAACCCTGATCCTAAGGTGTTAATTATATTTAATCATATTTTTAGCCTTTATGAGTCGATCTAAGTTATGGATTGACTCTTTTTATTTTGGTCTCACACTTCCATATTGATCCAATGATCTATGATCAATATTCGTTGTCCATTTTCGATCCATAGACTTTATGATTTCATTGTCTGTCAACCTTAGCCATCTAATAATTGTTCCTCTACAGTGACTCTGGGAATATTGTGTTTGCTAGATCATTGAATATCAATATGTCTGAATCATAAACATGAGGCTTATAGCCTATCTGTCTCACCAACATGTAATTATCTGTTTAAAACAATTTTAACTCTACCTATTTATATGATGGGAAATTATCGACCACTCAAGCCACATGTCGAGTCAGAAAATAAAATAGAGTCAACCACCTAGAAGTCGAAATGGGAAAAATGAGTCAGCCAAAATGAAAGTCGGTTTCGAGGCAAAATAAGTCGGCCAAAGACGAGTCAAAAAATAAAATAGAGTTGGCCACCTGAAGTTGAAATGGGGAAAACAAGTCAGCTAAAATGCAAGTCCGTTCGAGATAAAGTAATTCGACTAAAGTTGAGTAAACCAAGAATCAAGAAATTCAAGTCGAAGTCGAAGGAAATGCAAGTCGAAGTTGTCCAAGTCGAATTCGGAGGAAATGCAAGTTGAAGTTATCCAAGTCAAATTCAAAGGCAATGAAATTCGAAGTTATCCAAGTCGAAGTCGAAGGCAATGCTAGTCGAATTTATCCAATTCAGAGTCAGAGGAAATATACGTCGAATTTATCCAAGTAGAAGATCAATATGTCTAATAGAGACTCTCATAGCTTACCATTTTACACATTTTATTGAGCACCAGACTTTGATCTTTCCCCCTCTTTGACATCAGTGTCAACTTCATAACATTATGTCCAATATTGAACATATTGATCTCCTTTGACATCAATGCCAACACCATGTCCAACATATATTAGGAGCACACATGGTCGGACAACATGGTTTATTCACAAATAGGGATCCATTGTTTGACAAAACAAACTATGCCTTCTGGAGCATAAGGATGCAAACCTATTTAATGGATCTTGGTTTTGATATTGGGCAATATGTTGTGACTGGTTATAAAGCTACAACATATCCACCAATGGATTAGGATGTAAATTAGGCTAGTGAAAATAATGCAAAAGCTATGAATTCCATCTTTTGTAGTATGTCAGAATCAACGTTTGTAAAGGTAATGCATTGCGAATCGACAAAGGAAATTTGGGAAAAACTTCAAAATATCTATGAAGGTGACAAAAATATTAACAAAGAAAAGCTAAAAACTCATATAAGACAATTCGAGAGTTTCAAAATGAAAGACGAAGAAAATGTTGTAGCCTATCTCTTTTGTGTGAATGAAATTGTCAACACCATCATAGGACTTGGTGAAAAGGTTGAAGAACCAATGATTGTACAAAAGGTGTTAAGATCACTCCCCTTAAGATTTGTTGCCAAAGTTTCCACCATTGAAGAAAAGAAGGATCTTGATTCATTGATAATGGATGAATTTCATTAGATCCTCACAATCTATGAAATGAGAACAAAGAAAGAAACAACATAAAAAAGAGAAGCAACCTTCAAATCCTCAAAGAATACAAAGAACAAAGAACACAAGTCAAGTGATTGTTCTAGCTATGAGTCAAACAAAAATGAAGCACATTGATCAGGATTTATGAGCAGAACGAAGTGAATAATAGACTAAATACAATAACATATAGATATAGAGAACAACAAGAGATATCTAGTGAACAATAACTTCTATTGAATAAATAAAATAGTCTGAAATTGTAAAACTGCAGAATTGAAAACAACTTGCTCGAATGGTGGTAGTTATCTCTAAGAAGAGATGTGGCTGCTACGCGCATCCATCTGAGATGAATGATTACAATGAGGCTCCAAAGGCCTTTTTGAAATTACTCATGAATTCCAAATCCCTAGACATCCAAAAACCTAACCCTAGGAGATGAAACACCAAAAGTTATGTGGGCCCCGATGGATAAGTTGGTACCTCAACTTCCCGGGGTCGTAAATTTTGCACACGACCTCCGTTTTAGGCGCTTGATATCTTGTTGGAAAGGTATTTTCGATAACTACACATTATGATGCTAAAATCTGACTTTGTCTACACTTTGACTATGGAAATCCAAACAAACACTATTTAGGGCCCCAAAACGACCCTTGGAAGTACAAAAAGATGTAGTGACATGAAATCTTCCAAAATAAGCTAGTTGGATAAGGTGGGAAGCCACCAATATCCACGTGGAATTTGTGTAGGGATTTAGACAGCCCCAAAAGTGTACAACCCACAATTACAAATAATTACAGAAGAACGTGCTGAACTAAAAAATGTCAAAATGAGCTAGTTGAAATAGGTGGGTGGCCACCAATATCCACCTGGATCACACATTTTGTGAGAAAACTCAAAAAGGGATCTAGAAAATACAAAGACAAGTTTCCCTTTCAATGCTTTAATTGTGGAAAAGTAGGAAATTTTGTTTCTTAGTGTCCATATGCAAAGGATGGAAGTAATGATGACGAATAAGACCATAATGTGAAAAAAGGGATCAAATATCATCAACACAAAAATAACCACAAACAAGACAAGCATGAAAAGAATAAGAAATCTTATAAGTAAAAGAAGAATTTGTTTTCAAAAGGGGTTATTGACTCGTCTGAAGAAATTAGTGAAAGCAGTTTCGACAGTGATAGAGAAGAAACTCTCTTTACGAAAATCGAAACAAAGATTGATGAAGGCAAAGGGACAGAAAAAATGGACTAAGAAGAAGAGGAAAATTACGAAACAGATGGGGAAGTGTATATTGAAGAAGAAATCATGGGTGCCTTAAGAAAAATAAATAATCTTAGGAAAAATAATTTGAAACAAAAGGAGTAGTTGTAGAAATATGAAGAAGAGGATCATGATTCAAAAACAAAAATGTCACAAATCCTTGAAGAAATAGAAAAGACTATCATCAAGCTAAGGATTCAATTAGAAGAGGCAAGAAGGATAGAATGAGTGGTGAGAATGCATGATATGGATTTTATGAGCAGAAGGAAATGAATATAGATTATTAACAGGTGCTTAACACAAAATAACAAAGATACAGTAAAACTGGTTTTCTATTCAATAACGAAATAAGCTGAAAACTGTAAAATGTAGCAGAAAGGAGCTTGCTGGAATGGTGGCGGCTTATCTCTGAGAAGAGATGTGATGGATACGCTCATTTGCAAGAAGATGATTACAATGAGGATCTGAAGGCATTTTTACAATAAGTAGGAATGTCAAAAACCCTAGACATCCAAAAACCTAACCCTAGGAGATGAAGCGGCAAAAGTCATGTGGGCCCCGTTTGGGTAAGTTAGTACATCAACTTCCTGGGGTCGTAACTTTTACATATGATCTCCATTTTAGGCGTATGATAGTCTTTTGGAAAGGTATCACCGAGGAGATTCATTTTAGGTGCAATATCGAAGGAACTTGCATATTTCAAACCTGTTTTCCCAAAAAAACATCGTTTACGGCCTCAAAACGGCTCCGGAAGTGAAAACTGCTAAAAATAGTAAATTACCAAAATTGCCAGAAAACTGCTTTGAGCTAGTTGGAAAGGTGGGTGGCCACTGATATCCATATGGATCAATGCAATTGAAGGAAAAAATAAGAAATCTGTGAAAAGATAGAATCTTAAATTGTTTCCTTAAGAAAAGAATTGGAGAAAACAACTATTAAGTTGAATAGAATCTTGAATTTTAAAAAGAGTGTTCAAACCTTAGATGATATCATCAATTTTTAGAGTTATCCATTCATGAAGACTGGTCTTGGATATGATAAGAGTTAGATTACCACCAAAGAAGATTCAAAAGCTACAAAACCGCCAAAGAAAGTAAATGAAGGAAAATCTAAAAGCTATGTTGATGTACTCAAACTCTCCATCAATGCTGAAGACAACAGGAATAAAGAAAATGACGTTCCACCGAAAATTGACATTCCTTCCAAAGACAAAAAGGATATATTCAGAAGATATTTTCCACCAAGGTGTTCTTGTATGATTCACTTTGAAAAACACACTATAGGTATTGGGTCCCGACTGTTGAGCAAGATGGGCTATACCAGACAGGGACTTATAAAGAATGGAAAATGTATTGTTGTTCATATTACCCCTGAGATGAAGTCACCAAGAACATGTCTTGGATATGATGTTTTTGTTGCCTCCCTACCTACACCTGGCCTTGCTACAACCAGGGAAGTTTTATTTGTTGCGGGTGGACTATGTGTTTTGTTGTAGGATTTCCATCAATGACAAAGGAGGGGATTATTGAAATTATTGTCATATCTCAAAGAATTAATGTTGTAATTAATGCCATATTAAGGCTTTACAAATACACACAACATTTCCAATATTGATCTATATATAGGTTTACAAGTATATTAAAAAATGGGTGCACGTGAAAAAGTAAAAAGTGAAATGGTGGTTTCAAACCCATGGGTTTGGAAGCCCATGGGATTTAGAAAAGTGAATAAAAAAGAGAATTAATTATTTAATTAATGGGCATTGTGTCTTTTTAATTAACATGTCCCTTCATGAAGTTAGGGTTCCTGAATGCTCTTGGAAGTTAGGGTTTTTGAATGCTCCTAAAATCAGTTTCAAATGAGGCAGTTTGGCATTTTTGCTATAACCTATTTTATGGGATGTTTCAAATTGTGAAATTTTGAGGAGATAAAGGTGAGATCTCTGGATACATTTGTTCAAAATTTCAGACATTAGTTCACTAAATTTTTCGATATATACCTTATGGAAGTTAGGGTTCTTGAATGATTCTGAAATTAGTTTCAAATTGGTCAGTTTGGCATTTTTTCTATAATTTATTTTTTGGGACTTTTCAAATTGTGAATTTTTTAGGGATATGAGGAGACATACTAAAGTACCTCGGGTAAAAATTTCAGAATTAGGTTTTCAAAATTGGATACGTGTCATGTTGTACAAGTTTTTTCTTGAGAAGAGGACAAAAACAACAAGCTTTGGGAAAGTCACCATAAATATCATTTGGAAATTCAAATTTTAATCAAACCTAGTGAAGGTAGAAGTAGCGAGAAGATTTAATGAAGGTAATGTGAATGCTATTTTCATTTAAATAAGTTATATGTACTAAATAATAATTTGTAACTTGAAGGTTTATGTCGCTCAAACAAAGAGATTGATGTCTCTTGCTAAGTTGGTTCTTAGCAGTGGGGATTGGTGTCTCCAATAGATTGTTGTCTATGAAGATATGTAAGAGTATGTTGGTTCCTACCAGGGTTTGTACCAGTGGGGATTGATGTCTCCAATAGGTTGCTTTCTAAAAATATTTATAACAATAGGTTGGTGCTTACAAAGAATTATAAAGAGAAGTTTTGTGGTTTTCTCCCAAAAGGGTTTCTACACAAATCTTGTGTTCCATGTTTTGCAGTTAATAGATCTCATATGTGATTATTTCCCTATGGTTGATGAATGTTTGAAAAGGTTAAAAACAAAATCTTATATTGATTCACCCCCCCTCTCAGTATAAGTGTGTGCTCAACAGACCCTTACCGAGAACCTATCTCAATAACTTCCTCGATAACCCTTCAAGTATTCCTCATGGTACCATGGCTCACACTAGAAACATGTTAGCCACAAAAGAAAAAATGAATGAAATAATCCTAGCAATCAAGTTCCTCACACAGACAATTGATGAAACCAAGGACTAACTTCATAACCATGTGAATAATATCAATGGGAAACTCTCACTTTGTTTTGATGAACTTGATAATCTAGAGGGAAAGTGATGGTGAATATTCCAAAAGTGAAGACTCGTTGTGATAGGGAATAATCCCCCACTAACTTAGGTAAAATCAATGGTAAAGAAACAAAATATGTAATGAATATTTTTCCATATTTTTTATGAATACCAATGCAGACAAGAATGTATGGAGAACAATACATATGACTAGGTGGCTATCCCCTTCTAGTTATATCTAAAAATCAGTCCTAAGAGAATCCTAAGTACTTCAAATGCTCCAATCATGCCTTCAAATATGGACAAAAGGAGAAACAAAAACTTCCTCCAACAATCAAGTATGAAAATAAATAATTATCGAAGCATATGAAAAATTAAATAACTACATATAACTAACTAATCTTAATTGGATTTATGTAATCAATCCCTCCCTAAATCTTGTAATCAATGATACTAAAAAAATGAATTACACAACAATATGGGTGGGGAGGGGGTGGGAGAAATAAGTGATATATTTATATTAAATAAAAAATATAATAGTGATATAACACCTGAATTTGTTGTTGACATCTTCCTCACCAAATCCAATGTTCCTTTTTTCCTAGACCACTTATAGACTTCAACTCCGCTTCAAGAATTCTTTAGTATATGTGAATGGGAAAATCAACCAAGATTACATCCCAAATCCGAGCAAAAAAGTAAAATTAAAAAAACAAGGGTTTTTGCATAAGGGAATGATCATAAAAATCCAAGACTAAATTCACAATGCAATACTCCATCATAAGGATACTAATATAGCTAGTTTACCCTTCTCCAACATATGAAATTTATTTATACTCTTAGAAGTTGGTTAAGTTTGTTGGAAATGGAAATTAGTGTTGTATAGATGTATGAAACCCATAATTACAACTCATGAGCATGCAATTAATGTGAATTTATTATTTTTTAAAACTTTTGGAATGCATATGAACCTTGCATGAAGGGAAAGCATGTATGATACACTTGTTTCCTTAAGGAAAAATATGTATGATGTGTGTGTTTCCTTAAGGAAAAGAGTGTATACCATGTAAAAGTATTTTTAAAACTAATTTGAGTGGAGAAAAGATACCAAATTGGCAATATATTGGCCAAAAGAGTCACTAATGATTAATGACCACCAAATAATGCTAGAACATATGATCCCTAATGTATAAGGTTAGAATGGAAGATGGTGGTTGAAATACATTACAATAATAGAAAGGAATCAAATAAGTGGAACCAAGTGAAGTCCCATGAATTTAGGATCATAAGAGTACCTTCACAAAAAACCAACGTATCATATTGCTCTCTTTCCTAAGGTGGGCATACCCATGGTCAAGTGGGAATGCAAGCATGGATTCCAAATCAAATATACTACGGATCCATAAATTATATATAGAATATATAAACATGGCCATGAAGAGATACACAATGGATCCATGCCAAATACAAATCATATCCATGAGAAAATACACAATGGATCTATGTCTTAGTGTACATCAAGAGAACAATCGAAACTAAGTGAAAGTACAAAATGGTTGTCCAAAATGATACCAATGTCAAATAACTAGGTAGTATAGTATGTGCAACTTGGGTAGCAACATAAAAATGAGATGCTACCACAACCCAAGGTATTTAATCTAAATCCACTTAATGTATAAATCTACACCATATGAATAAATGATATGATATGAAACTCGATAGAAACCATTTGATTACTGGTCATTAATGTATACCATTAACAAATGTGAGACCACCCATCGATAATGAAAATGGGTGTCAAGGTACCTAGTATATTATATTAGGTGTGAATATATGTGTTGATGTTAAACACCTGCATAATCTATCAATCATGGGACATTGATATATTCCCACTGTCAATAGTGAGGGAACCTACCACTAATGATTGAAATCCCCTAGGTACTATAAAGGTCTCTCGATCTCATTCCCCCAAAAAATGAGTTAGTGTTGATAGGAAGAGATATGCTAAAAGGAGGGAATTAAGGCATCCACCATCAATGAACACAAGCAAGTATCAAGAACATGATATTATTTGAAGGTATCAAATAAAAATTGAAAGAACACACCACCAAGTACATCCCCCACATGCAACATATGAAAATAGTGCATAAAAAAGACCCTCTAAGCAACAATTAATAATGAAAGATGTTGAAAGAGGTGAGGAGTTCCACCAATGATGAAAATGGAAACCAAGGTACAAAACAAATCCCACTATGTGAATAAAGGTGTTGTTGTCAAACACGGGGAAACCACACAATCAAGGAATAATGATGATATGATATATGTTGACCACAAGGTGACCTACCAATGATGAAAGTAAATCCCAAGGTGCTAGCAACTCAAAGTTTATTTCCCAAAGAAATGTATCATAGTTGATAGGAGAGGACTTTCTATTGAAAAGGAAATAGTGAGTCCTACCACACTGACATGAGAAAACACTAGTTCTGTTGATGAAATTTAGAACAACTTGATAACTAGGAGGGATAACATAATTGGTAAAGCAATGTGGGGAAAGGCTACCATAGGATAGATATGAAACAATTTCTTTTCTCAAGGGAGACACAACTGGAGTGATACTACATATAGGATGATTATAGAGATCTTAATTATTTCCCCGCTTTCTTTATATA
>ML784139.1:813275-841460 GCA_009831015.1 Picea engelmannii | reverse complement strand
TTTCAAATTATAAAACCTAAAAAGGAATAAATGAATGCTAAAAATATAGTGCAGGAAATGAGTGTTGCATGGCCCATAACTAATTTCCAAGCACACGAAACATACCTATGAAAAAACATAAAAAAGAGATGTGCAGTATGTGTAAACTCATAAGCATGTTTCCTCCATCGATAGGGTTTTGATAAGTGATAGATACAAAGGAAAGCGGAAAATTAATGCATAAGCGATAAGCCATGGATAACACACTACAAAGGGCATTATAGTAAAAAGTGCAAGCAACAACATGCAATGCAAAATGAAAGTCAAACCATGAAAAATGGGATCCCCATAAGGAATGGACAGAAAATTGCATGTGAAGAGATATCATGTAACTTCAAGCACTCTATCATGGTGGGGCTCCCAAACCCATGGAAAAACTCAACATGGGAGCCAAGAGGCAAGAAAGGTGTGAACTAGGGCAACCCCTGATAGGTAGGAACTACCACTCAAAGTTCTAACACATACAAATATAAGAGATGGTTGAATGCCGCAACTCGATGGAGTGAATCTTAAGGAAAACAAATGAAGTATAATCTAATAATGCATAATACAAGGTGATAATATATAATTCCAATTTCAATTCATTTACCTCAAGATTCGAAGAAACAATTTGATGTTTAGAGATCACATAGAGTGACTTCAAAACTTCCTTTTTACTTGGAAAAGTAAAAACATATTTTTTCATCATAATATTTGTCAAAAAAATCCAAAATTCATAACAAACAAGAGTAGAAATGGTGAAAACTATGCAAAGTAGGTAAAACATTTCTATAAATAGTGAACAAATAAATCATTTTACCATTGTAAATTTGGAAAATTCACCACAAATCTTTGGAGAACCATTTTACCATATATTTTCAACTATGGATATCAAGAGCTTCGACTTGTGAAATCCAAATATATCAGCTCTAGGCAGAAATATTGTCGTTTAATTCCATTGTATTACTTGCCCAACTATTTAATTTGTCAATCTGAGGTTCGTAGGCTTACGAAGCACACACACTATATATGCAAGACTGAAGTAGAAGTAATCTAATCTAAATTGCTGAAATGAAATTAATCTAGGAAAACATTGAAACAGTAACTAGAAAAGAAAGAAATTAATCTAGGAAAACAATACAACATGTGAAGAGTTGAATGACAAAAGACATATGTGAGCTCACACAATAAATCAATCTCAAATTATATGACAAGAATCAAATGACAAAGCATGAAAGAATAACAATGAAAGAGTCAAAGCTAAGAATCCCCTTCTCCTAATTACAAGACTAAATTATGAATTACATGACCTCCCCCATGAAGAGAGAACACTCTCTTATATACATGAGTGTCATAATGACATATCCACTATTCTCTCAACCACTCTCAACTACTTTCCCATTATTACAAGATATGATCCCTTCAAATCCTCCACACATATCTCACATATCTTAGATAAGATATGCCAACCAAATCTTCCATGATCTTCTCTCTTTCAAATCTTCAAGTTTGAAGATGTAATTCGAATTCATTTCACTTATTTATTTTCTTGCTACAATAATTTAGCCATATATTCACTGGAAATAATAATCTATGAATGTGCATAAGAAAGCATCATTTTGTATAAGAAAGCCTTTTCTTTATCTTTATGAATCATGCCAATATGTATATCAATCAAAATGCAACAAAGTGTCGTTGGAAAAGAAATGTTAGTGAATCATAAATGGAATGATGAGATGGTAAAATGGAATGATGGTATGTAGTGAATATAGGTTCCCTCCCCCCCCAAATGAAGTGGTTGCATATCCTTATGCAACTTGGCATAGGTTATGAAAGTGAAAAAGGAAATAGAGCATGGTGAGGGAATTTTCCAAAGTTATTCATTACTAGCAAATAAGGAATTACATGATTAAAGATTAGAAAAGAACATACCTCCACTTACCTAATAATGATGATGAACAATGCAATAGGAATATGGCTGGTGATTGAGTATGGAATATGTCACTGCTGCAGGATCATGAAAATGGATTTTCTAATGTTGTTGCTGCTGTAACTGGATCATGGGAAATGAAGGAATCTGAACTGCTATTGCTGAATCATGAGAAATGTGGAAGGCAAAGAATATGGAACTATGGTACTCTCATAGATCTAAAATCAAAATGCTGCAACTGTTGAGGGGATCATGAACAAGTGTATAGTATTCACCTGCTACAAACCAATGGTACAATTCTAATCATGTGAATGAATGTGTCAATGTCGAGCATGCAAAGAAATCATTGGATTACCGGCCATTGATGAATGTCGTTAACCAATGCAAGACAAACTCACTAGTGATGTCAATGAGTGTCAAGGTACCTGAGTACATCTTGCGAAGTGAGAATATATGGGTTGATGTCGAGCCACTTGCAAAATCTGACAATCAAGGGACATTGATGTATTCCCATGATTGTCGGCGAGAGAACTTTCCATTAAGGCATGCAAGCCTCAAGGTACTCAAAAGGAACTCTAGTCTATATCCCAGATAAGGTGTCAAGGTCGATGGGGCAAGACTGTTGAAAGGTGGGCCTTAAGGAATCCCACATCAGTCAACACGAGTGTGTAAAAATATTGGTAGAACTATAGATAGATCTCAGTAGCAACAATTTTTATGGCAAGGTAATGTAATCATGGAAAGGGGGTTTGTTTTATTCGGAAGGAAAATTGGAAAGGAAAAAATGAATTGAAAAAGATAAAGTAAATGATGCATGCAACTCAGAAATATAGGGATGTGCGAAGTCATGATGGATAAGGCTATGGAAGATGGATTCAACATAGGAATGATCAATGCACGTTTGAAGGAATGATGGGGGTAAACATTCATGACACAAATGGGTTATGGAAGGTGTAGTGTAACAAGAAATGTCATGAAAGATTAACTCCTTCAAACTGTTAACAAACATGTTTTTTTTTTATGAAAAAGTTGTGATTCTTGAAAAATCACTTCAGTGGAAAAGTGAGAGTGTCCTCGTTCCTGCAATCAACTTAGTACTAATCCTGCAATCAAAACACCTTGAGAGCATCACAAAACCTAAAATGCAAGAGATAAGTAAAAATACGAGCAAAATAAAATAAAGTGTGTGTGAACCTGTTGCCTACACTGGTTTTGTCATTGATGGCTGATAAAGTGCATTATATGAGTTACTCGACCAGACCTGCATTATCATTCATCTTAAGATATTCCACAAGCTAGATAACACACATGCATATGTCATTTAAAACACATCACCTCAGACACACCACCTTAAACAAAATTAACAAGGCTTAGTGTAGGAAGATTTGTTTATGGATAATCAAGGGTGAGTCGAGGGTTGGTTCGAGCCTTAAAGTGGCCCTGCTTCCGTGGTATGTGGCCTTTATGGTCTTGTTTCTGGTTTTTTTTTTTTTTTTTGTTATTCTAATTGTTTTATAATAAAACAATCACAAATAAATTTTATTGTAATTGTTTTATAAGAAAACAATAGATAATTTTATGAAATTTTATTATAACAAAAAAAAAACAACGACTGTTAACTTTCATATACCTGTAGCACAGGCCACCATGAATGCTCCAGAAGTTTTTGTCACCCGAGGGCACAACATTGAAAGTCTGGTCTTTGCTCCCAAAGTTCTTTGCATCACCACAGATCCAATCAGTTCTGAGACAGTGATGGAAGGATAGTTGAGGTGCATGAAATAACTCATACGGACATGGTGGAGAAACTTTCCTTCTTCGCTCTGTGATCAGACTGCCTTCATCACTTTGATTCGCTATGGAGGAGAATTAACTGAGGGCTCGTGAAGATCAATAGGAAGCGCAAGTATCATATGCACATCCTCTTACTATCTTCAGGCACCAAGCCCCATGCTATGGCCTTGGGTAGAGACAAAAATGCGACCACTGTAGTTCCATCCTTCATGGTCTCCTACTTTTCATACAAAACAAACTCGCGGTTCTTCAACATAGGGCTACAACTTCCGCTGAATATCAGTCTATAGATATTCACATAATCGTTTAAACTCAAGATATGCTGCCTTTGAACGAAATCCAAATCCCATTGCTTGGAAGTATTAATAGAATTGACGATGGTCGAGAACCTTGAAGAAGAAACTTTGAGCACTCTCCGACCGCAAACAACTGTTACTGCTACCTCTCCTATTTTCTTAGTGGAAATATCGATTCCATCTTTGGAACAAAGGTATTTCCAACCATTTTGGGTCTCTTCTAAGGTAGATAATTCAACCAATTCCTACACACATCTCTCACTGGCATGCAACACGTATCTGTTCAACGAGGCCTCGCTCACTGACCATGGCTCGATATGTTTGTCTAAGTTGTCAAGTACGGTCGAGAATTGGAAGCAGTCGCCGCCCATTTTTCATCAGAGAAGAGCTTGCTTGAAATTATCATGAATGCAGAATACCCATTTCTCTCGCTATTATTCTCCGGATCATAGTTAAATTTCAGATCCGAGCAAAGGTATTTATATACTGTGCTCCTTGTAACTTCCTACATACCTATTTTGGTGCCCCTGTAAGTGGATATGCATTCTCTCGTGGAAAATGCGTAACCCATTCCAATCGCAATCCCTGCATTTCATTAGGAACACACTCAAAATTTACTGTTAGCATATCTTTTTCGATTTTGGGGAGTGCGAAAAACCTGATATAGCATGATGGTTTGGAAATTATATCGCCGATATGGGAGAAGATCGCTGCAAATCATTAATACAATCAAATCAGATAATCAAAATTTCATTGTTCAGTTGAACATGAAAAAAACCCCGGATAATCGAAGCTTGATCTTCAATGTTGTGTATATACACAAGAAAACTCTATCGATTTCTCGCTTTTCTAAAACAATAAAATTTAATGTGACCCATTTTGCTTCCACAAAGATATTCGAGTTAAATTCACGAGGCGAAATGAGCAAGCAATTGTTTGTACATCGTCAAAACCAGTGACACCTCTGCGCAACATGATATCTATAACAAGTCAAAGAAGACATTGTCGAGAGTTGGAAAATATATCCTGTGCGAGTTAGAGTATAGTGAATGGGCATGTCTATAAATTTTAAAGTGAAGAGAGGAGTAGCCAAATTATTGATGGGCGGAAAAATAGAACCTCACAAGTTGTTTATTTGTTCGATCGAGCTTATGTGGTGGTTCTGCATTTAAAATTCATGATATTTTATTTGTTTGCAGGGTTATTTCCAGGCATCTACAGGATAAAGATGGAGGACAAGGAGGTGTTGATGTGACTCAACAATAAACCAAACCAAGAAGACATAGTTCAACCATGGCACAGTTCAACCACTATTATAGCAAAAAGCGTCATTGTTTCAATGAGAAAATTTCATTGTAACACCATGTAAAATTTCACTGTATCAACATGCTGTAACAACATGTAAAGTTTCGCTGTATCAGCATGTAAAAACTTGGCTTTGTTTTATTCGTCTAATTTTTTTTTTTTTTATTGTGTTTATTTGCAGGTCAAATGATGGATGCAAAAACATTCATTCTTGAAATCAAAATCATCCCTATTTTCTTATCCTCACGGTCGCATGAAGCGTGGAGGAGAGCATACTTATTTTAGGTAAAAGAAAAATCTGAAAATGAAAAAAAAAAACTGAAAATGAAAGTCTACCTACTCTATGTTAATTACATCTTAGAAATCAGTTACGTGTAGTCAAATAACCAATGGAGCCAAGCACATAAAAGTAATAAGAATGTATTATCTTTCAATTTCACAACTAAGGGTCAGAAATATGTATAAACATGCGAAATATGTTGCTGAAACTCTAAATTAACAAAATTAAAAGAAAAATTAAAAGAATCTAACCTGGTAGTCGCTTGAAACCATCATTCGATATAGATTTCGTAGGCGTAGTTTCCCTCGCTCAGATCATGTTGCGGCTCCTCATTGTCCTCCTCAAGTTGCTCATATGTTGATTCCTCGTTTGTTTCTGGAGGAGTATTTAAGCTCTGGGTTGCTGTCAAGATCTCCTCTTCCTGAGAAGAAGAAATCCCAGCTTTCGCAAGGATCTGAGCGAGCTGTTCCAAGATGATACTCATAGTTAAATAATATTGCAAAAGGGGTTCTTACAACACCCAAATCAAAAAAAAAAAAAAAAATTGAAAATCACACTTGCTGAAACACATGAAAACCTCTTCACGGTTGCAAAAATTGAAATTGCAGAAATTGGAATTGTTGGAATTGAAATTGCAGAAATTGAAAGCTACACTTATGTTTGTAGGAATTGAAACACTCCGTACATTCGCTTACCCATATGTCACCTCATATTTAGGATCATGACTAATCATACTTGCATGAAAATTCAAACTAAACCTCAATCCATCGTGCTTCCCTAACAACGACACCAAAATGTTAGGCAAAAATATTGTCCTTTAATTTCGTTGTAGTACTTGCCAAACTATTTAATTTGTCAATCCGAGGTTCGTAGGCTTACGAAGAACACACACTATATGTGCAGGACCGAAGTAGAAGTAATCTAATCTAAATTGCTGAAATGAAATTAATCTAGGAAAGCATTGAAACACTAACTAGGAAAGCAATAAATTAATCTAGGAAAGCAATACAACATGTGAAGAGTTGAATGAAAAAATACATATGTGAGCTCACACAATAAATCAATCTCAAATTATATTACAAGAATCAAATGACAAAGCATGAAAGAATAACAATGAAAGAATCAAAGCTAAGAATCCCCTTCTCCTAATTACAAGACTAAATTATGAATTACATGACCTCCCCCATGAAGAGAGAACACTCTGTTATATACATGAGTGTCATAATGACGGATCCACTATTCTCTCAAACACTCTCAACTACTTTCCCATTATTACAATATATGATCCCTTCAAATCCTCCACACATATCTCACATATCTTAGATAAGATATGCCAACCAAATCTTCCATGATCTTCTCTCTTTCAGATCTTCAAGTTTGAAGATGTAATTCGAATTTGAGTATAGGTGGTGAATTTTGACTTTGTTGAAATCTTCAAATATGCCTACACACATCATAAAACTCATCCAACCTTGAGATATAATGAAAATATGTTAATTTCTAATATTTAATCACAAATTCACTTATAATACTAAAATTAATACAATGGAAAATAATAAGGAGAAACCCAAATATCATTATGGAAATGGTATGATAAAAGGTTTATTAGGACTATGAAATGTAAGGAATGGTGAAGGGAAAAGAGGATATAAATGTGACATTTTTGAGGCCCAACAATAGAGTGACTTCAAAAATTGCTTTTTACTTGGAAAAGTAAAAACATACTCTTGCAACATAATATTTGTCGAAGAACTCCAAAATTCATAACAAACAAGAATGGAAATGGTGAAAACTATGCAAAGTGGGTAAATTTTTTCTATAAATAGTGAACAAATAAATCATTTTACCATTGTAAATTTGGAAAATTCACCACAAATCTTTGGAGAACCATTTTAACATATATTTTCAACTATGGATATCGAGAGCTTCGACTTGTGAAATCCAATTATATCAGCTCTAGGTTACTCTTCTTCTCCTTCTCTTTCTTTTTGATGGTTTAGTTTTAGATTTTTTTCAAATTTTTGAGTGATGGGAGAACCCACAAAGTGATGGAACTAAGAATATGTGATTTCCATTAACACAAGGCATGTATAGAAATCCCTATGCATGCTTGTGCTAAGGGAAAATAACATTTGTACATGATTGTTCCCAAAGAAAAGCATGTATGCCCTCAATGTTTTTTGAAAAACATAAATCTAACAACAATAAAATTCACTAGTTGTTCAAGAAAGGGAATAATGGAAATTGTATGGAGTGAAAGAGAACATGAAGAAATAGATAACCTTGCTATAAATTATTTCGAGGTGGTGTATGAACTTCAGTATTGTAGTCTTTTAAAAACAATTATGTGCATGGGCATGCAAGCACACAAACAAGTACTCCAAACACTTGTTGGTTATTGGAACCAGACTAGGATACTTTTGTGTTTGAAAATGACATTATAAATATCAATGTGGAATATATATACTTCCCTATGGATATATCTCGACGAGGAGCTCTAGAAAACCTGAATGGAGGTGGCTAAGGAGGTGGAGAATTTACTATCTGACATTATATAGATACATACTATTTAGTGGGTACCCAAGTTCCCATCAACAACATAGAGAACCTAAATATAAATATCATTAGTTTTACTATCACATGGTTGGCATGATCCACATCTCTGGATTAAGCTTCTAGATCCCAAATGTACTATGGATTTGGGTGTTTAAGGCCCATTGTTTATGACTGGGAAAATGGTCTTCTTATTAACATGAAGATTCATCTTAGTGATTGCAAGCAAAGGAAGAACAATAATTTTGGAAATGGTGGAATACTATTCTCTTTCTTTTTGGAGAGGTTCCCAATGATATGACCATGTGTCACACTTACACAAATAGGACTTAGAGAGCCTAAGATAACCTAATGGCCAGACCTGATGTATAGGCTAGGAGGTGGGAGAGACACCAATGCTTATTGTAGTGATGAGTTTTTTTATTGGTGGTCCCATTAGGTGGTATCTATTGTCGACTACCCATATTTTAGGATGAAAATTGTTGAAATCTCGAGTTAATGCTTATCCTTGATGCCTAATGGGGTGATATTTGTAATAATGATTTTAATCTTTCAAATATCTTACGATTTTTTTTTATTTTATTATATGTCATTTTTATTTTTAGAGTCATGAAAAACTTTAGAGTGTAAGGTCATTAACAAATTTTTTGTTGATATAGATGTAATTCCATTCTTACCAACTAGGTACCCTAGGCATTGGTACATAGGTAAATTTGAGGACTATCCCAAAGGAGAGAATGATAGGGTGCTCCAATATATTCAAAAGAACCTCAAGGGGTTATCTTAGAGAGCACCGATGACACAAATTGAGGATCTTCTAGAGCATGTTTAGAGGCAAGTTAAAACATAATTAGCTAATGCATTAGCTAAAATGTTAAATCATCTTAGGATATGAATGAATGTAAAAAAATCAAGAGAATAATTGAGAAGTGTCACTCACAAGTACCTCCTTAAAAGTGTAGAATTACAAACATGTCATATGTTCAATGACGACACTACCAATTATGAATCTAGGTGAACTAGCATATGTCGAATTGAAAACAAAATGGATTCCAATAGCAGTTCAATAATTACAATATACTTATGGATGTTATTAGTTGTGGTATTGAGATAGGCTCCTCCTAAGCTCATAATATGTCCTATGGGAGAACCGATTACCCAATTTGTGGAAGTGATTTTCTGAGTGTTATGACTAGTACCATCTATGAATCCCACATATAAAGGTGTGTCTAATGACATCTATCATTCAAGCAAAGAGCATGATAATCAAAGAATGAGATACGAAGAAAATATAAAGCCAAAAAACAAAGTAGAGAAACTACTTATGTACAACATGTACAATGGAATTGCTTGCGAATTATAGTCTAAGAATAATACCTCTTGAGATAGAGCCCATTCTGGGGCTCATTTAAAACATTCCCTTCACAATATTTTATTTCATAAGCTCCCTTGCTAAGGACAAAATGTAAGGATTTTACCACTAGGATTAAATTTTTTGACCCCAAAAGTGTCTATGTCTTGGTCATAAAATAAATCTAGCTCTCCTTCAAAGAACTCAAGGTTGGACTGATTTATCATACTAAAGCTTAACATGTTTTTTATGCACCTCATTTGCAATGGTCTCATCCTTGTGGTTTTCATCAAGTCATTCTAACTAAAAAATACACTCTTCCTTGGAAGTCATGTTAGAAAAGAGCTCAATTGATAGCTTCAAAGAAGGGAGTTCAGATGCAATTGGTAATATGACATCTACTCCATGCATAAGATGGAAATGATTGAACCTAGTAGTAGTCTTTACTGAGGTTCGATATACCCATAGAAAAATAACTTAATGTGCCAATTGGACTTGTTCTCATTAATCATCCTCTAGAGTATGGTTTTCGAAATCTTATTAACAACTTATACTTATCCATTCACTTGAAAATAAAAAGGGGATGAATGTTCCTATCAAAACCCCAATTTGGTTACAATTTCTATCATCATTTTGTTTTGGAAATGAGTGCCTTGATTAGTGGCAATTTCTTTGGGAACACAAAACCTAGCAATGACCTAATTGAAAATGAAAAGTAATACTACCTCGCCATCATTATAGAAAGCATGCATGGATTTATCCCACTTGGTGAAGTAGTCTACGACCATAATATATTTATGGAATTTTTCCAAAACCAGATGGCATCTCGTAAAATTGACCTCTCACTCAAAAAAGGGCACACAATGACAACATGGTATAATGGAGATATTTTGCATGCATTTTATTTGTGAAAATTTGACACATATGACATTTCTTGAACACTTCCATACCATCCTTGAAAATTGAAGGCCAAAAAATATGCTACAAAAAATATTTTGAGTTGTCGCCAAACCATAAAGATAACCTCCACAAGCTCCACTATGAAAATTATTAACAACCCTCTTAGTCTCTTCATGGGTTAGGCATCGATGTAAACTGAGATGAACCCCTTGATGATGAAAGGTGTCATCAATAATGAGATATATCTTCACATGATCGAAAATGAGTCGATGTTCATCACGGGAGAAGTGAGAGAGGAACATTTAGGTCTAGAAATATACTAATATGTCCCTATACCAAGGATCACTAGAGGAAATGAGTAATAAATACTCATATAGTAACAATTCAATTTCACACTATTCCTCATGATCTCGAGGTAAATCTAACATCAACTTAGTTAAATCTAAAGACTTTTTCAATTTAGTGGATGTAAATTCTAAATCAAATTCCTGCAAAATCACAATTCGCTTGGAATAATTGTTATTGATTATTCATCAAGTCAAGATATGTTGGAATGGACTGGTAACTATAATCACAATTGTGCATTGAAGAAGTATATAGTGTCAATGTATTTGAACTGTTGAAGTATTTGAACCGCATGGAAAACAACCAAGGCCAACTTCTCTACATGAAAATATCATATCTTGGGTCTAACAAGACTTTATTTAGATAATATATCACATGTTCTTGACAAGAATCATCTTTATGGGCCAAAACCATCCCAATGGCTGACTTGGATGCCACAATCTATAGGAGTAACTCCTTGGTATAGTCTGATGGACTAAGTAATGGGGCAACCATTAGGGAATTTTCCAAGGCATTGAATGACGACTATGCATAATTACCCCATATAAACAAGACTCTCTTTTTCAATAGGCACATGAAACAATTTATAACTTCAACATAATTAGCTATAAATATTCACAAAAATTTCACCTTTCATTGAAGGCCTTGGAGTTAGTGGATAGTAAGTGGGGGAGGAAATTAAACTATTCCCTCAACCTTGAATGACTCCTCCATAATCTTGTCTTTAAACACAATGAAACTGAGCAATTTATCGGACATGAAAAAAAGATGCACTTATGGGGATTCAAGTGAATTCTATAATATCAACATTTATCAAATATTGCACAAATATGGGTGATGTAATCAACCCTTTTCTTTGACCAAGTGGCCAAATCATCCAAGTAAGCCTCGACAATATGTTTCATATCATGAAAAGAATATGAAATGGCATGTTAAAATGTTGCTCCATCATTTTTAAGGCCAGATGGCATTGTCCTATAGGAAAATGTGGCACAAGGATAGATAAATGTGGTTTTGTGTTGATATTCAAGCCAAATCCAAATTTTATTATAACTGGAAAACCCATCCATAAATGAAAAGATTTCATTGATGGAACATTCATTGATTATCTAATAAGTGAATGGCATGAGGTATTTGTCTTTGGGGCATGCTTTATTTAGATCTCAAAATTCAATACTCACACTTGAATGGTTCCTTGATTCTCATCCATGGGAACTAGGTATGGGATCCATTCAGTTAGGGGAAACAGGTATATGAAACCAAATTTCAATAATTTTTTAACCTTTACCTTAATGGTCTCTACTTTGTGAGGATTTACCGATTGTAGTTTTCGTAAAATAGTTTTTTCATTTCCGTAAGTTTTAATCCCATGCTTGACAATCTAACAATTTATGCTTGAAATTTACTCATATGATCAAGAAAAAATTCTATGATACTCTTTGAAAATAGCAATGCCAATCTAAATTTATTCAGGAGAGAAATCTACTTCGATCAAATATTATCTATAATGTTGGGTTTACTATAAATATCAATTAGTATTGTTTTTGAAAAGTACACCATCTTTCCCTCTACATACACATCATGTGTCAAGAAGATATTTTCATTCCAGTTGAAATCTCCAAGAATGATAATACCCTTTTCTCCAACCTCCATAATCTTCAATTTAGGAAGAAAATATGATCGATAGTGCATGTCTTCCCAAGGTCTCTCAAAATAATTCATGGCTTCTAAAATGGCCTCATTTGATGGCAAGACCACATACAATAAATCTTGCATGATAGGAGAGTTGAAGGACAATATGGGTAAAGTATATTGATCACATTCCCCAAAAGAGGAAGGGTTGCGATCATTTTTTGCAAAGTCCAACTGAATGACCCATTAAGCAATCTCATTTGTAGACAAAGGCATTACCATCCCTATATATCCATTACCCTCCACCAAATCAAATGTATTTGACACTACCCACATATCTTCAAAATAGGATGTTTTGAATAAGCATTGCATAACCATGGTTTTAGTAATGATGGATGAAATCACATATGTCCAATTATGTACTAAGAGGATATTTTAATTTATTGGAGCATCAACAAGCTCAACCTCTATAGTGACAATTTTTTTGCCTAGTTCAAGTAGGAATAAAGGGATAACCCCATGAGGTCTATAAGCATGTCTGTTAATTATTTCAACATAGTAAGTGAAGGGACAATATCAAGAGAGCCTAGGTCTCTCCAACATGATAAGTAAATCACGCATGTCGAAGCTCCATCATCCACTATAGTTCAAGAAATATATGTGCCACGATATGAGACCTGAATCTAGAGTGCCTCATAATGGGGGAGTTTTGGTTTGTAATTGTCTAGATCAGATGTCATTAAGTGAGAATCAAAGGGATAGAAGGAACCAATGGCTATTAATAATTCCTTCCACTATGTAGGTTCTCTTTGTAGAACTTCTAAGGAAAACATGATACATGGAGCCTAGGCTATATATTCAACAATGCTATAGTTTTGAGAAGCTCGTGCATCAGGGTTATGTATCAACAATTTTAGTATTCCTCTGGGAAAGTGAGGCATAATATCAACTATTGGTTTCTCTATCGAGAGAGGAATAAGAATTTTCTACGTAAATGCTTATTTTCCCTTGGATCCTAACTCAATGACATCATAATTACAAGACCTAGTTTGGACATGAACATCTTCTTCTCACATTTATACATTTTCACTTGATGGATTTCCCCCTTGTGGAAGGGTTCCTTGATTTCCCCCTTATATAGGTGAAATATTATTTGGAACACCAACAACAATCTACTTCCCTTGGGGAGGAAAATTATTAGTAAGAATAATGAGATCATGTTGGGCCTATGATTATGCTAACAAGCATTGAGTATCCTTCATCATGGCACTAATGAGTTAGATGGTCCTCCTTACAAATTTTGTAAGGAACCTTGAACTTTTTCTTCTCTTCCTTACCCCCACCAACATTATTATTAGGATTGTTTGTCCCACACCCCTACTTGGAAATTTTATTTTTTCCTTTTTCTTTCCTTTGGGTTATTGGGTGCCTTTCAAGTTAGAATCCTAAACTAAAATCACATCAGAGGATTGTGTGGGACCTGACAAATTATTAGTGATTTGCACAACTACATATGAATTAAAGTATAAGGATATTCTTCTTATTTGATTCAAACCCTATTTATCCATGGAATTATCAACTAAACCAATAATTCCATCGGAATGTGGTCCAAGATTTGATTTGGGAGGATCTATCTTAGTCCACCGTACATTAGGTAAACTTTCATAAAGAACCAAAGATTGAGAGTAAATCAAATCAATCTATTGGGATCTTATAATTGCATGTTATTTGATGGTAACCCATGATAAGGCCACATCCTTGGAAACATAGGTTAACAAATATTTCAAAAATCAATCAACCAAAAACCCATTAGGGATATCAACCTTGATCATTCAACATCTCCTTCTCCATTCATGGATACAATCAAAGATACGAGTGGGCATATCTTGTTGAAATGACATCAACAAATTTATTCTTTTCTCTGAGTGGATTGGTAGTTGGGAATGGTTAAGGAAATTCATTTATAGGGTTGTGAAGTCATGGTATGATGCGTGTCGTAGATCGATATACCACTTCATAGATATTCCTATCAGGGTATGCTGGAAGATTCTAAGTCTAATGCTATTATCCATTAATGAATTCAATGAGCACTAGAGATGGAATGCCAAAACATTATTGCTAGGATCTTCTCTATATTTTCCTTCAAACTTAGGAATGTATGAAGGCTAGTTGGGATTATGTAGCACAGGGTCATTGGTCAACTTCAATAAATTAGGAAGTTTCAACATTTCCAAAAACAAAAATTTGGATTGGATAAAGGAATTCCAATTACTGGGAACTTGTCCCATCATTTGGTTTCCACTCTTAAAATGTATTCCTAGGATGTTTCCACCACCAAGCATGAAATGTGGTTTTTTCTGAAATCTAGTGTTTTTCTAAAAGATTCTTGTCATAGAAAGGTTTTGTGGGAAAGATCCATTTAACATATTTCTCGTACTTGGGAAGGTTGTGGTCCCCAATGGTATGCTAGAAGATGGAGTAAATCCACTCCCTAAAGATGTTATGGAGGTAGGTATGCACCCTCCTCTAAATGGAAATGGAAATGCAATGAATAGGGTAGATGAACTCCATGTCGACATATTGAAATTGGAAAAAAACGGATAGTGCATTGGTATTAAAAGGTGACATCCCAAAAGAGAAAGTATTGTTGCTCTTATAAGTATAGGTTGAGGTTCATATTCCACTTTTATGGGTTACTAAGGGAGTAGTCGTAACCCCAATAGAGATCCCAAAGATAGAAGGATATTTCATATGATAGAGATTCCTAAGCCAGGGGGATTAAAATCTCCACTAGAAACACCAGATATAGGGATGGTCATTCCCCCTATTCCCAGAGTAATACTAGAATTATTCATCATAAACCATTGATGTAAATGATTTGGATTTTCAACTAGATATCTATGTGTAAAATATTGAACATGAAAAAGAAGTAGGGACTATGGGTTAGTAAGGAGAGGGTTAAATTTTGTCACAAATAGATCAAGGAGATATTTGATTTTGATTTCGAGTGGTTCAAAATTATGTTGCAAGGGAAGAGGATGGAATCCCTTCAGGTCCATCCAAATTTCTTAGATCCCTTTTTCTTGAAACATGTTTATGGTTAGTCTCTTCTTTCATCCATTCTACCCTTGCGGGACTATTCAAAGCAATGGGTGCCTCTTCTACTGGCACAATTGGTTGTGGGCCTAGATTTTTCAATGTTTGCTTGATCGAAGGAGGATGTATTATTTTAAAATAAATACCTTTGGTCCTAGGATACCAAAAATGTGGTTGATTAGCTAATTTGAACTAAAGGACTTAGCAAAATAAAAATTCAATTACAACCTAAAGTTGTCTACTCACTAATCACCATGCACTCAACTAAAAAAGTTCCTAAGAAGGAAAAAACATGAAAAGTACTCTCTCAAAGATCATTCTAGGGTGGTTAGGACCTGGAACTAAATCGGTGAAGAGGAAATTAGAAATCCTTCACGAAGCTATCTTAGGATGATTAAGGCCCAAGTCCAATTAAGGAAGGTGTGCGAAACAATTATGGTAACTCTCACGTGACAATCACCTAAGGTGAAAGTACCCTTATGAATATGGAAACCCTCCAGGGAAGTTGAAACAAATACTAAGAGTATGTCTTAGGTACCACAAGCACTTCACACTCATATTCACCAAGGAAAAAAAACTAATGAAATGCTACTAAGAATACCACTTCACATATGGTGGTCAGCTGAAACACTCATGAACTAGCTTTCTACTTATGGCCAAGGAATGTAGGAATCGGTCATAGACCCAAAAATTTAGTCAAATGGTGTCACCCTAAGTACTTGCCACTTCCACTAAGTCTCCTATACACACATATCCCACTAGACAAACTAGAGGGGATCATCTCAATACTTTCTTAGTTTTAACCTCATGTTTGATGCAAGTGTTAGGCATGCTTTCCTAACAAGCATATTTTGCTACTAATGGAATTTCACTCCATAGAAATTATAGTTTCATTTTGTAGATTTGGAGAATTTACTCTCCAACCTACACCAAAGCTCTAAACCTAAACTATAAGATGTTTTCATAAAAAAAATTCTAGTTGATTTTAAATGTTAATTGCTTATTTTTAAGTTTGTAGTTTACTCAAAGGAAATGAGGGTGAAACTTGTGATCTTTTCAAGACTCAAAGAATGCTAGAATAATAAATGTATTGATAAATTTTTACATTTATGTTAATCCTTTTGTAAATCTATGCAATCTATCCATAAACTTTGAATAATGAATAAATCAAATCAATCAAACAAAATGAAGTTTTTTTTTCTTTTTCTTTTCCAATTTTATGTGATGCAATCCAATGAACCAAATAAAATGCAAGGACAATGTCACTATAATGCACTATTAAAATGAAGAAAGAAAAAAAAAATTCTTTAAAAGGCAAAAATACTAATGACAAACACTAAGGTGAGGTTTGATTCCCTATTACTACATATCAAACATCCCTAGAATTGCAAAGAAATGAGATATAAAAGCCAAAACCCAAGAAAAACTACAAGGATTTATCTAACATGAAGTATATAGGATTTCCTTTAAGGAAACAAGAGTATACATGTGATTTTACATAAGGAAAGGTGCACATGTAAACGTTTTTCTCTAAAATAAGGTGTGTATGAAGCTCTGAAGATGAAAAAAATGCAGAAGAAAAGCTTGAAAACTTTTAAATTTTGGTCCTACAATAGACAAAACAAGGATCAAAATACAACTAACTAATCAATTCCAATTCTAAGGCTAGAAATAAGAGAGATAAATACATAAAAAGGAAGAGATTATGCAGTACTCCCCATATGATTGTCAATTCTATGATAGGGAATAATCCTCCACTGACTAGGGCCAAATAAATGGTAGAGCAAACAAAAATACTACAACTATATTTCTAGATTAGTATTGTGAAGAACCCCACTAACCCTTCATGCCTTGAACAACATTTCATCTCCTCAAACATTAATTTTTTTTGGCTATATCAAGTAGAGGAATATGATCGTCTTAATAGATAATGACAACAACCACAATTTCATTTATCACCACATCGCAAAAGAAACACATTGTATATCCATATTGTTAACAACTTTCAAATCATGATTGCAAATGGGGGATATATGAAATGTGGTGGCTAGTGTGACAATGTGAGACTCCAAATGGGTGGTTATTTACTAAAACTCACCTATTTTTCAATGAAATGGTTTGTTATGATATCATTTTGGGTGCAAAATGGTTGAGAACATTGGGTCCTATAACCATGGATTGCCCATAATTCTACATGAGTTTTAATAAGGATGGACATTGCTACACTCTCAAATATCTCAAAACTAGCTCTTCATAAATTGCAAGTTATCACCATATGGAAAATGCCCTAAAGAAGGGTCATTATGTATTATTTCACATTCCATGCCATACATATTATGGAGGATGCTTCCCCATAAATTCATCCTAACTTGTAGTTAGTTTTGGACAAACACAAATAGGGTTTAAAACTTCCCAATGGACTACCAACCTCACATGATGAGCATGATCATAGCATCCCACTAATATTATGTAGGAAACAACCAAATGTACGCTTGTATTGCATCCTTTTGCACACATTAATGAGATATAAAATTTCATTTATAAATTGTTGGAAGTAGGTGTGATTTGTCCTAGTACCAACTCCTACTCCTCTTTGGTCATCACAATTCTTAAAAAATAAGGTACTTGGCACATTGCCTTGACTTTCAAGATCTTAACAAATTGACAATCAAAGATTAATTTCCCAATCTAGTCAATGAAAACCTTTTGGATGAGCTCATGAAGCATATCTCTTCATTAAACTTGATCTTTGTTTGGGTTATCGCCAAATTCAAATGAAGGAAGAAATTGTTCCTAAATCCTCTTTTTACATACACAAAGACTATTATGAGAACCCCGTGATGCCTTTTTGTCTTAAAAATGAACCATCCACTTTTAAAATCCTCATGAACAAAATCTTATCACCCCTTCTACGCCATTTTTTCCTTGTTTTCTTCAATGATACTTTTATCTACAATAAAAATTGAGAGACACATGTGGCACATGTGGATCATGTCTTACTTATGCTCCAAAAACACCATTTGTTCACCAAATCATCTAAATGTTTTTTTTTATCCTTAAAAGTGGAATATTTGGGGCACATTGTCAGTTGGGATAAAATATGTGTTGATTATAAGAGAATCGAAGCAATGAAAGATTGGACCACCCCAAGAATCTAAAAAGTTTGCATGGATTACTTGGCCTCACTAGTTACAATAGAAGTTTGTGCATAACTACTTTCATATTGTAATGTGATGCATAATGAAAAGGTGTTGGGGTAGTGTTAATGCAAGATGGATGCCCCTTGACCTTCACTAGTGATCAATTGTGTGATAAAAACTTGGGGAAATTGAACTATGAAAATGAAATGATGGCTATTCTTCATGAATATTATATGTGGCATCCTTACCTGATGGTTGGTCGAAAGAGATAAATAAGTGTTTGGAAACTTGTTTGAGATGCTTTTCCTTGGAAATAAAATCATATTGGATTCAATGGATGTTAGAGCAAGATTTGCCTCACCCTATGCAATCTTGCAGAGAGGGCGTTATTCCATTTCCCTATGCAAACTTATATTCCCCGTTACTAAAGTCCAGAAACAAAAATATAATTTTTTCCACTTGTATGCATCTTGCACCCTATATAGCAAGCATATACACAACCTGCTCCACGATAGCCTGCGTACATCGAGAATTGTGCCAAAAAATCAAAATTAAATGTCGGGTTTCCATGTCACGATATGAGATCTTTGATCCTTGGCCTTCCATATACTAGAAACGTTCCGACTCGACCATTCAGTTGCATTTTGAAGGCTATAAAGAATCCAATTCTGAGATGTGGAAAAGGAGAAAGAATTCAACCTTGAGAGCAAAGTTACTCTAGATAAATTATTTACTTCATATTGAGTCTGCATCCCTTTGTCCTTTAAGTCTAAACACAATGTTTATCCCCCAAGCTCTTCCCTTATTGATGGAAAACCTCATTATATCCCTTATATGAGCTTTCCCTTGGTGGAGGATTGAAGTGGTGGAGGCCCAACTGGAAGGAAATCAGTTTCTTGGTTCTGAACCGTGCCGACACGAAAGTCTTTAATATTTTCACTTATGTTGATCATTTATTAATAGAAATAATCTCTTCCCGTCCAATTGATGTCTTGCAAATATATGAATTATCATCCATGGGAATATTTGTTATGTATATTGATGGATTGTGCTATCTAATGTGATGACCTTTTATAGATTTGGGTCAAAGTGATCAACGACGAACATCATCAAACATTTGGATGAGGTAGGCCCCTTTCTTATCTCCCTTGCACATTGGTTTATATAGCATATCGTTGGAATAGAGTTGATTTCTAGAGTCATTTCTGTCTGTTGTGGTTCACCCTATCCATAGAGAGATTTTCCTCATAACAATGGATACTCATTTTCAGATGGTGGTACATACCACCTATCATGGTGCTATCAAAATTTCATCCTATAAGTTAATTTGTGGACAAAAAATTCCATCAATGGTCTCGTAATTTCCAAGAACATTGAAGGTTGAGGAGGTGGACAAAACCCTAAATTACCACACTAACATTCTTTGTACACTCAAGGACAATGTGGATTGGCTTAAAACATCCCTATAAGCAGACATCTTTCAAGTAAAAGAGATACGAAAAGTTCAGTCCTAAGTTTTATGGACCCTATCCAATACTGAAACATATTGGACATGTTTCTTACAAGTTGAATCTCTCGGCCCACTCTAAGATCCATCCAATATTTCATGTGTCATGCTTGAATAAATTAGTAGGGATGAATTTTTCGATTTTAAACCATCCACCCATAATTGGATGAAGAGGGCTCCATTTGTTTGTAGCCAGAGGAAATTTTACATGAAAGAGAGCATTGTCTACACAATCAAACTGTCCAAGAAGTCTTCATCCGCTGGAAGGATATGTAGCTTAAATATGCCATGTGGGAACTATTTGTGATCCTACAACAATTTCCACATCTCCAACCTTGAGGACAATATTTCTTTTTAAAGGGGAGGGCATGTTAGGGTCTTTCCCTAACTCCCCTAATTAAGATAATAGGTTGTTACTTAATGTATAATGGTCATATTTATAGAATAAGGTTTGCTAGGTAGTTATACTGCATAATTAAAAAATGTAAGGTGGCTTTATTAAACAAGGTCCACTAGGTAGTTGATGTAGCCTCATTAATATAAGCCCATTGGATGCTTAGGGTTTTGGATAAATAGAAACTATTTATATTGCTAGAAGCTATGCAATTGAGTTCCAAGTGATTAATATTGTATTGGAGATCTACTTAATTAGAGGTTTTCCATCAAAGAGGCAAGTGAACATTGCTTCCTATTCATAATATCAATAAAGGTTTTCCTATTGTCACTACTTCAATAATTTGGTTCTGTATTATTTTCTTTCCACGGTTACATTTTCTGCCAATATTTCTCTAAGATTTTTGTTTTAACTATCAAAGAACACCACACATTTTGGGATTAACATTCATAGTTTTTATATCATGCACTTTAGAACTAACAACACTAATGATTTTGGTGTTATACCTTATAGACCCTCTTTTGCTTGAAGTTATTCTCTATACCATGGATTTGGATTGTGATTATTATCTATGTGAAATCCATAACAATTAGAAGTCTTAGCACTTATCCTCTCCTTTAGTTGTAAGTGTGTCAATGATTTTGGCTTATTCTCCCTCATATAAAAATGATTTTGGTGTTATACCTTATAGACCCTCTTTTGCTTGAAGTTATTCTTTATACCAAGGATTTGGATTGTGATTATTATCTATGTGAAATCCATAACAATTATAAGTCTTAGCACTTATCTTCTCCCTTAGTTGTAAGTGTGTCAATGATTTTGGCTTATTCTCCCTCATATAAAAAAAACTGATTTTGGTGTTATACCTTATAGACCGTCTTTTGCTTGAAGTTATTCTCTATACCATGGATTTGGATTGTGATTATTATCTATGTGAAATCCATAACAATTACAGGTCTTGGCACTTATCCTCTCCCTTAGTTGTAAGTGTGTCAATGGTTTTGGCTTATTCTCCCTCTTAATTTTATGTGTTCCCTATGCTTATTAAGCTTCCAAATGTGTTTTTATGGTTGGTGGAATATTTCATTATAATGACATATCCTTTCTTCCATTAACTCCTTTTAACTAGGGTGTTAATCTTATTTCTTCAAAGATTTCAAATTTCATGATATTTTTAGATATCTCTAATGAATTCTCATATATTACTACACATAGGTCAATTATAGTGTAACATAGATTCCACATAGGCTTTCAAGGAATAATTAGATGCATAAATTTTACATACAAAATCTATTTAAAACAAACAACACACCATGAAAATAAGCAAGACAATTCTCCTTAAGGTAAAAACCTTAAAATTTCACTTTTAAATCCCCAAACCAAAAAATAATTAATACTAATACACTTTTCATGTTCTAATCCAACATACCTCATCTCCAAATGTATCTTCTCCACTCGTTAACAAAAAACCATAAAACCATATAACAACCATACAAATTCATTTTAAATCATTGTTCATTCCAAAACCTTTGTTATTCAAAATGGACTTTAAATTGTAAATATTTAAAAGAATTGAGATAACTTAACAACTAAAACTTTATAATGAAATAATAACGTATACCATGATTAAGATTTCTTTTACCAATAAAATTATCATGTGCATATTAATCATGAGAAACTTAGATGATTTATTATTTTCAACTAATATTTGTGGACAATTTTGGTGCCATTACAGTGATGATTAAGGTGTTACAACTAATGGTGGCTCCTCCCTCCTAATTATGTGTGCGCCAATGATTTTGGATTTTCCTCCTAATTGTGGTATATGTTTAATTGACATTTCAAAATGTTTTTGGAATTTCCTTTTTAATATATTTTGATTTTATATTGATTTAGTTTAATTTTTAAATTAAAATTAAAAGTTTTGATTTAATTTTTGAATTAAAATATAAAGGTTGGAAAGTATCTAGTTTCATATATGAAAGCAACTATCTATATGGAAAGATTAATTGTAGAGAGATTATTATGAGATTGACCTTGTTGATTAAGGTTGGTTGTCATCGATGTCAAACCTTGAAGAAAGCCTCGTAGCACAAAGGTTTGGGTAATGGACCCAAGATTGTTTGATGTAAAGATGACTCATGATTGTCTTGTCATGGTTGATAAGAAGTAAAGATGGATGAACTCCAAAGTGGTCCCCTTATGGTGAAATCCCTCACGTGAAGACACTTTGCGGAGTGAGAGAACCCATGCTTAATTGTGGAATAATAAGATGAAGGACAATGAATTTGTCAGTAAAACTATCCTAGATGGATAATGCTTGTCATGCCATTTTTGGTGGTATGTGGAACATCACACAACTCCTCACAATTAGAGATTTACGACCATTTGAAGTTGGAGAACCGCTCATAAGTCTTATAGAATCCCCCAAGGGTCAAATTGCTTTGCAAAAGAAATTATTTTAAATGAAGAACCCCTAAAATAAGGTAAGTGTAAGGCTACATGAAGATATAAATAAGAGGCAAATATCACTCACTAAAAACACACTTGTACATATTGTATATCTATTTTCTTGTGTAAATATTATTGTAAATACTTGTGGATACATCTGAAGTGGCGAATGTTTGAGGTAGCACGAAGGGTTGACGAAAAAATTCTTGGAATTACAGCGAATACAAAAAACCCTATTTTCTGAGACATACACGAGTTGTCTATGTATAGGGTGAGTACATGTACGCGGGTTGTCTGCGAATAGGGTGTGTACATACATGGGCTAGCTGTGTATAGGGTGCGTACATGTATGTGGGTTGTCTGTGTATAGGGTGCGTACGTATGCGGGCTGGCTGTGTACAAGGTTCTAGATTATGGGATCAAGCTCCCAGGAAGATCTAAAGTGCTCAGATATATCAGATGCATCCATTGGTTCAAAAGGTATGTCTTATTTCTATGAATAGTTGGATTTTGATGTATGCATGAGGAATGACAATGGAGATTTGAAGATTCTCCCTAGAAAGACTAGTGGCTACATGGGATCTTCTGCATAAGTTAGATCTACTGAAATATAGTGTTGGTATATTCATCATTGATACTTCTTGTTGAGGCACTCTTGTTTTTCTTGGCACATGGCTAAAGGTTTTTATGATACATGGTTGAGATCTTGTATTTGTTGATGTATTGAGAGGTTGAATATCAGAAAGGATTTGATGACTAAGATCATGTGAGGGAAAGTATACTTGTTCGTGATTTCACACACCTATATGAAACATGACTAGAGAGAGACATATTTGTCTTGAGTAAATGTTATGTATGAGAATGCATGCACATGGTACAGTTATAGTTTGGATATAGTGACAGGATACAGATCTATGTGAAATAAGTTACAGAGGGTCATAAATATTCAAGTGAAAGGAAATCCTATTTCCAGAAGGCACACACAGGGTGCATAATAGATAGGGTGTGTACATGTGCGGGCTACATAACAGATAGGGAACATACATACGCAGACTGCATAACAGATAGGGTGTGTACATACGTGGGTTGTATCACTATAGGTCGCATACCTGTTGTATTTTTGTAAATACATGTTAAGTTCAGGTACAGATTGATTACAGGGCAGTTGTATAGATTGGATACAGGTTAGTGGTACATGTTGATAGAGTTGTACAATAGTATATCTCACAGTGACAGGTTGATAGTGGTTCCATCATTCTTCTTATACTTCAGGGCAGTTGGACGAGGCAATGAAAGGTGGTTGTAGCCACCTTCCAGTTGTAGTCGGAGAACATAGGGGGTTGTAGCCTCCTTCTGGTTGTATCTAGCGAATTGAGGATTTGTAGCTTCCCTCAGGTTGTAGCCTGAGAAACTAGGAGGTTGGAGCCTCCTTCCAGTTGCAGCTGGAAAACAAAGGAATTCAGTGCTTCCAATGAATGTAATTCTTCAAGACATATAAGAAAAAAACTTATGTGGTTTTCTCCTGATTTGGGTTTCCACGTAAAACATTGGTGTACTGTGTATGTGTGTGATTGTTCATTTCTCATTGCTCATTAATGGATAATAATTCTACATTGATATAAGACTTGGATTATTTGGAGAAAAAGGATTATAATTACGCTATTACTAATTCACCCCCCTTCTCAGTAATCCAATAATTGGTATCAAAGTAGGTTCCTTTAAAAATCAGTTTAACCACTGAAAGGTAGATCATGGAGAGTACCAACTTGTGTAAAAATGGAATACCATAGTTTGATGGACAAAAGTATGATTTTCGGAGCATAAGGACGAAGACATATATACAGGCACAATGATTTCAAGTTTGACAATCAATTGTAGATGGATACACAACACCAACAGTTCCACCAACAAATGACAAAGCAGTGAAAATCGGTGAGAATAATTCCGAAGACAAAATTGCACTTTTGAATGGTCTCAGTGATACGGTATTCACCAAACTTGCACATTGTAAATCTGCTAAAGAGATTTGGGACAAGCTTCGAAATATTTATGAAGGAGATACAAAAGTCAAAGCAGCGAAGCTTCAAACTTACAAAGGTTAGTTCGAACAACTAAAAATGAAGGAAGATGAGAATATTGTAGCCTACTTCTTACGAGTCGATGAAACAGTGAATGCAATCATAGGATTGGGAGAAGAAATCGAAGAATGTGTAATTGTTCAAAAGGTACTAAGATCTCTTCCTATGAGATTTAACCCTAATATATCAACACTAGAAGAAAGATTGGATCTAAACTCAATAAGCATTGATGAACTGCATGGAATCTTCACAGCATATGAAATGTGAACTAAATAGGAAAACCTAGATGTAAAAGAAGAAGCCTTCAAAGCATACAAAATATCAAAGCAAAAGAAAAAGGAACAATAAGAATATAGCAACAACAGTGACATCTCGAAAGATGATGAATAAGTGGCCAATTTCGTCAAAAGACTGAAAAAGGGAACCGACGGTAGGTATAGAGGTAAGATTCCTTTAATTTGTTTTAATTGTGATGGTATTGGTTATTTTGCTAACAAATGTCCTCATAAGAAAAAGAGAAATTATGAAGGTTACACAAAAGGCAAACACACATATAAAGTAAAAAGAACTATAAAGAAAGTTTTCAAGAAAATCTTATGCACCAAAGAAGACATATCATCATCAGATGAAGATGAAGTCAGTGACAGTAAGACAGGAAGAGTTCTATTCATGGCAGTAAAAGACTCTGACAAAGAAGACTCCGAAGAAGAATATGAAGAAGTCAAAGAAGAATATGAAGAAGTCGAAGAAGAAATTGAAGAAGAAAAAGTTGACTATCAAGAAGAATTGATGTGTGCCATAGAAGTTATCAGAAGAGAAAAGAAGAAAAACAAGAAACTACAAGAAGAACTAGAAAAGAAAAAAGACACTCGAGAACTAGAACAAATGATCACAAAATTGAAGGTTCAAATAGAAGAAGATAAAAGAATTGATGAAGCACTCAAAGAAAAGCTAGAAGAAAAGGACAGGATCATTGGAAACTTGGAAGAAAATATTGTCACAATAAGAAAGGATATTCAAAAGAAAAATATGCAGAATAGCTCAAAAGTTCTAGATGAAATTATCAACAACCAAAAATCTCATCTTGACAAGTCTGAACTTGGATACAATTAGATAGAAAAGGGATCAAGCTCCAAAACAACAGAGCAAGAAACATATCCAAAAAGTTATGCAGAAACAATCAAAGGGGATAGGAAGATCTACAAGGAAGATTACAGGGACACTCCTCCACCGAAAAGATTCAGATTTCAAAATCAACAACAAACAGATAGGCCTTAAGAATAAGAAGGATTCATAAGAGCACCTCCTTTCAGAAGATCTTCAACTCCTAGGTAATAAACCATATTTTTTTGTTTATGTTATGCATGTAATAATTTTGGACATAAATCTGTGAATTGCAGAGCTAACAATAGGAACAATAACAACTTTGAGAGTCATACACAAAGGGGTTATTCAAGAAGACCTAGTGAAACACATAGAATAAGTTACAACATATTTTAATCTTTGAGCACTAAACTGAAATGTTACAAATGTAACAATTTTGGACACATGGCCAAAGAGTGCAGAATGACATTCCCTCCTAAAGAACCTCAACAGAATAACAATAGTCCCATAAATGAACCTCATTAAAGGACATAGATAAGAAAGCAAGATCAATATAGTAATGAGGAATGACCAATTTCTCTAACAACTAAGCAGAAGAAAGACGGTTGGTATGTTTACAATGGGTGTTGAAAACACATTACAGGTGATAGAGACAAGTTTCTTACATTAAGAAAGGAAAGAGATGGATCAGTCTCATTCAGAAATGATGATTCAGCAAAAAACATTGGAAAATGCACAGTCCGAATTGGGAACAAGAATGAAAAGGCAGAAAATGTTCTACTGGTAGAATACATGAAACATAATCTTCTAAGTGTGAGTCAAATGTGTGATCAGGGTCATAAAGTTACTTTTGATTCACAAAAGTGTGAGATAAGAAAAGAAGGTTAAGGGAAATTGGTCACTACTGCTACAAGAACTTCAAGCAACATATATGTGTTAAGTGAAATTGTAAATGAAAAATGTTGTTTAAGAAAGGAAGATGAAAGTTGGTTATGGCACAAAATAATGGGTCACATACATTTTGATAACCTTGTCAAAGTCAGACAAAGAGAAGTAGTCAGATAAATGCCCCAAATCACGAAACCAACCAACACTTTATGCAAGCATTGTCAATAAGGAAAGCAAAAAAGACCAGCTTTAAATAAAATGAATTTTCAATGACAAGACCACTGGAAATTGTGCATACTGATCTAGTTGGACCAACTAAAACAAAGTCCGTAAAAGGTGATAAATACTTCATGTTATTAGTTGATGATTATACAAGAATGCCTGTAGTTTGCTTTCTCAAGAATAAGTCAGAAGCTTTTGAAAACTTCAATATCTACAAGGAAATGGTTGAAAATGAAGTGGATTAAAAAATCAAATGCTTGAGATATGATAATGGAGGAGAGTTCACCTCAAATAAATTTATGGATTACTGCAACAATCATGGAATAAAAAGGCAATTCTTCGTTGCTAGGACACTTCAACATAATGGATTTGTTGAAATAAAGAACAAGACAGTATAGAAAATGGCTCAAACAATGTTAATGGATTCAAAATTGACAGATATTTTTTGGACACATGCAATGCATACAACAGTTCACATTCAAAACAGATTAATGCTTAGAAACAACACTGACAAAACTACTTACGAACTATGGAAAGGAAGACCAACAAATGTCAAGAACTTCAGAGTTTTTGGAAGTAAATGCTATATCAAAAGAGAAGATGGTGGAATGATAAAGTTTGACTCTCGTGTGGAGAAAGGAGTACTTGTTGGTTAATCAAGTACAAGGAAAGCATACAAGTGTTACAATCTAAGATTGAACAAAGTTGTGAAAAGCATCAACGTAACAATTGATGAAACACACAGACCATAATCAAAGGAAGAAAATGAATCAATGAAACAACCCTTAGAAGAAGAAGCAGAAGATGAAAAAGAAGTAGAAGAGGAAGATGAAGAGAATCCGACAGAAGCAGAAGAGCAAGTTCAACAAGTGTCTCCAAAGACACCCAGTAAACAAGTACA
>ML784139.1:767739-806009 GCA_009831015.1 Picea engelmannii | reverse complement strand
CTACAAGCAGAACTAGACAAGAAAAAAGACACTTGAGAACTAGAACAAATGATCACAAAATTGAAGGTTCAAATAGAAGAAGATAAAAGAATTGATGAAGCACTCAAAGAAAATATAGAAGAAAATGACAGGATCATTGGAAACTTGGAATTAGAGATTATCACACTAAGAAAGGATATTCAAAAGAAAAATATGCAGAATAGCTCAAAAGTTTTGGATGACATAACCAGCAGTAAAAAATCTCATCTTGACAAGTCTAGACTTGGATACAATCAGACAGAAAATGGATCAAGCTAAAAAAAAACAGAGCAAGAAACATATCCAAAAAGTTATGCAAAAAGAATCAAAGGGGATAGGAATATCTACAAGTAAGATTACAAGGACACCCCTCCACCGAAAATATTCAGATTTCAGATTCAACAACAGACAAATAGGCTTCAAGAAGAAGAAGGATTCATAAGA
This sequence comes from Picea engelmannii, assembly GCA_009831015.1. Lineage (NCBI taxonomy): Eukaryota > Viridiplantae > Streptophyta > Pinopsida > Pinales > Pinaceae > Picea > Picea engelmannii. The sequence continues at coordinate 805,547 of ML784139.1, read as the reverse complement.
GCACCTTCTTTCAGAAGATCTTCAACTCCCATGCATCAAACTATATTTTTTGGTTTATGTTATGCATGTAATAATTTTGGACATAAAGCTGTGAATTGCAGAGCTAACAACATGAACAATAACAACTTAGAGAGTCATACACAAAGGGGTTATTCAAGAATACTTAGTGAAACATAGAGAAGAAGTTACAATAGATTTGAATCTTTGAGCACTGATCTGGAATGTTACAAATGTAACAATTTTGGACACATGGCCAAAGAGTGCAGAATGATAGTCCCTCCTAAAGAAACTCAATAGAATAACGATAGTCACAGACATGAACCTTAGAAAAGGACATGGATAAGAAATCAAGATCAATATAGCAATGAGGAATGCACAATTTCTCTAACAACTAAGAAGAAGAAACATGGTTGGTATGTTGACAGTGGGTGTTCAAAACACATGACAGGTGATAGAGACAAGTTTCTTACATTACAAAAGGAAAGAGATGGATAAGTCTCCTTTGTAAATGATGATTCAGCCAAAATCATTGGAAAAGGCACAGTCTGAATTGGGAACAAGAATGAAAAGACAAAAAATGTTCTACTAGTAGAATATATGAAACATAATCTTCTAAGTGTGAGTCAAATGTGTGACGAAGGTCATAAATTTACTTTCAATTCACAAAAGTGTGAGATAAGAAAAGAAGTTTCAGGGAAATTTTTTGCTACAGCTGCAAGAACTTCAAGCAACATATATGTGTTAAGTGAAATTGGAAAAGAAAATTGTTGTCTAGGAAAGGAAGATGAAAGTTGGCTATGGAATAGAAGAATAGGTCACATACATTTTGATAACCTTGTCAAAGTCAGCAAAAGAGAAGCAGCCAAAGAAATGCGCCAGATCATGAAACCAACCAAATCTTTATGCAAGCATTCTCAACAAGTAAAGCAAGCAAAGACCATGTTTAAATCAAAGAAATATTCAATGACAAGACCACTGGAAATTGTGCATACTGATCTAGTTGGACCAACTAAAACAAAGGCCTTAAAAGGTGAGAAATACTTCATGTTATTAATTGATGATTATACAAGAATGACTATAGTTTTCTTTCTCAAGAATAAGTCAGAAGATTTTGAAAAATTCAAGATCTACAAGGAAATGGTTGAAAATGAAATGGATTCAAAAATCAAATGCTTGAGATCTGATAATGGAGGAGAGTTCACCTCAAATAAATTTATGGACTACTGCAACAACCATGGAATAAAAAGGCAATTATCCATTGCTAGGACACCTCAACAGTATGGAGTTGTTGAAAGAAAGAACAAGACAATACAGGAAATGGCTCGAACAATGTTAATGGATTCAAAATTGACAGATAATTTTTGGACATAGGCAGTGCATATAGTAGTTCACATTCAATACAGAGTAATGCTCATAAACAACACTTACAAAACTCCTTATGAACTATGGAAAGGAAGACCAACAAATGTAAAGCACTTCAAAGTTTTTGGAAGAAAATGTTATATCAAAAGAGAAGATGGTGGAATGGGAAAGTTTGACTCTCATGTGGAAAAAAGAGTACTTGTTGATTACTCAAGTACAAGGAAAGCATACAAGTGTTACAATCTAAGATTGAACAAAGTTGTGGAAAACATCAATGTAACAATTGATGAAACAGACAGACCAAAATCAAAGGAAGAAAATGAATCAATGAAAAAACCCTTAGAAGAAGAAGCAGAAGATGAAAAATAAGTAGAAGAGGAAGATGAAGAGAATCCGACAGAAGAAGAAGAGCAAGTTCAACAAGTGTCTCCAAAGACACCCAATAAATGAGTACAGAAGAATCATCCTTCAGATCATATTATTGTAAACAAAGATGCATGACTTGAGACTAGAAGAAGAATATGTTCACTAGAACAAACACACCTAGCACTCTTATCTACAATTGAACCAAACTGTTTTGAAGAAGACAACAAGGAAGAATTTTGGAATAAGGGCATGGATGAAGAATTGGATCAAATAGATAAAAATGAAACTTGAGGATTGGTTCCAATACCAAAGAATAAGAATGTGATCGGCACAAAATGGGTTTTCAGGAATAAATTAAATTAGGATGGACAAGTTACAAGGAACAAAGCTAGATTGGTATGTAAAGGATATGCACAGATTGAAGGAATCAAATTTGAAGAGACATTTGCCCCAGTTTCCAGAATGGAAGCAGTGCGTTTGCTTTTAGCTTATGCATGTTCCAAAATGTTAAAGTATATCAGATGGATGTAAAATCATCTTTTCCAAATGGGGAACTTGAAGAAGAATTCTAAATTGAAAAACCAGAAGGATTTAAGTTGTCAAAGAACAAAGATTATGTGTGTAAATTAAAGAAGGTCTTGTATGGTCTAAAACAGGCTCCTAGAACATGGTACTCTAGACTGGATAAATATCTACAGTAGGCAACGTTCATAAAAGGAAGTGCATACAACAACCTCTACATCAAGGTAAGTCAAGGTAATATTTTATTAGTTGAAGTTTATGTTGATGATATTATTTTTTGTAGTGATGATGAAAGGTTAAGCCATAAATTTGTAAAAGATATGCATAATGAATTTAAAATGTCATTACTTGGAGAACTATCCTTCTTTCTTGGACTTCAGATATGTCAAAGCAACAAAGGAATTTTTATTTCTCAAACCAGCTATATCAGAGAAATGCTAAAGAGGTTCGGAATGGAAGATTGCACACCAGTTATCACTCCCATGCAAACCAGTTGCAAGTTGAGCAAAGATGATGATTCAAAGTCTATAGATCAAAGGCAATATAGGTCAATGATTGGTAGCCTACTATATGTGACAACATCAAGACCATATGTAATGCAGGCAGTTGGACAAGTGGCACAATTTCAAGCAACACCAAAGGAATGACATGTATTAGCAGTGAAGAGGATTTTCAGATATCTCAAAGGAACATAAGAGTTTGGATTATGGTATCCAAAAAGAAATGATCTATCACTTATTGCCTACATAGATGCAGATTGGGCAGGTTGTATCGATGACAGAAGAAGCACCATTGGAGCAACATTCTACTTAGGTGAGTGTTTATTATCGTGGATAAGAAAGAGACAACCATAAATATCTTTATCTACAACCGAGGTAGAGTATATTGCAGCAACATCATGTTGTACACATGTTCTTTGGAGGAAACAAACTCTGACAGATATACAAGTTGAGTATAATGAACCCATTCCAATCTATTGTGATAATACAAGCGCCATCAGTATCTCGGAGAACCCGATGATGCACTCCAAGACAAAGCACATTCCAATCAAGTATAACTTTCTACGGGAGCAGGTTGCAGAAAAGAACATTAGAGTTGAGTATGTGGGCACAAAATAGCAAGTGGAAAACATCTTTACAAAACCACTTCCATGAGAATCCTTTGAATATCTTCGCCAGAGACTTGGAGTTTTTTCTACTCCAAAATGAATGCTTTTTGAATGCTTATATTATATGTCTTAGATATACATGAGGAAGCACCATAAGAGGACATTTCAGTCAGGGGGAGAAACCCCAGATGGAAAGATACCTTTTCCATTGATGACAAAGGGGGAGAGATTTATCATATGCAGAGGATAGAGACATGGTTCTAGGGGGAGAAGATTTATCAGATGCAGAGGACAGAGGCATGGTTCTAGGGGGATCATGAGTGATATGATTTAAATATTGGATCAGAGTGTTTCCATCAATGCAAAAAGGGGGAGATTGTTGATTAAGGTTGGTTGTCATTGATGTCAACCCTTGAAGAAAGACACATAGCACAAAGGTTTGGGTAATGGACCCAAGATTGTTTGATGTAAAGATGACTCATTATTGTCTTTTCATGGTTGATAAAAAGTAAATATGGATGAACTCCAAAGTGGTCCCCTTATGGTGAAATCCCTCACGGAAAGACACTTTGCAGAGTGAGAGAACCCATTCTTAATTGTGGAATAATAAGATGAAGGACAATGAATTTTTCAGTAAAACTATCCTAGATGGATAGTGTTTGTCATGCCATTTCCAGTGGTATGTGGAACACCACACAACTTTTCACTGTTAGAGAGTTATGACCATATGAGGTTGGAGAACCCCTCATAAGTCTTATAGAAGCCCCCAAGGGTCAAAGTTCTTTGCAAAAGAAATTATTTTAAATGAAGAAGCCCTAAAATAAGGAAAGTCTAAGGCTACATGAAGATATAAATAAGAGGCAAAGCTCACTCACTAAAAAAACACTTGTACATATTATATATATATTTTCTTGTGTAAATCTTATTGTAAATTCTTGTGGATACATATGAAGTGGCGAACGTCTGAGGTAAAATGAAGGGTTGAAAGAAAAATTCTCGGAATTACAACAAATACAAAAAACCCTATTTTCCGAGGCGTATGCAGGCTATCTCTATATAGGGTGAGTACATGTACGCGAGTTGTCTGTGAATAGGGTGCGTACATACGCGGGATGGATCTGTATAGGGTGAGTACATGTACGTGGGTTGTCTGTGTATAGGGTGCGTATGTACACGGGTTGGTTGTGTACAAGGTGAATACATGTTGGTAAATCCAAAGTGCTTAGATACATCAGATCTATCCATTGGTTCAAAAGGTATGTCTTATTTCTTTGAATAGTTGGATTTTGATGTATGCATGAGGAATGACAATGGAGATTTGAAGATTCTTGCTAGAGAGACTAGTGGCTACATGGGATCTTCTGCATAAGTCAGATCTACTGAAATACAGTGATGGTATATTCATCATTGATACTTCTTGTTGAGTCACTCTTGTATTTCTTGGCACATGGCTAAAGGTTTTTATAAAAATATGTCTCTCTCTATTCATGTGCCATATAGGTGTGTGAAATCACGAACAAGTATACTTTCCCTCACATGATATTAGTCATCAAACCATTTCTGATATTTATACCCCCCAATAACTATAACCCCTTTCACTTACATCAACTCCGTTGAAATACTGAGAGGGGGGGGGGTGAATCAGTATTACCCTTTTTCAATAAATAGCAGTTATTTTTGTGTTTTTTTAATTACCACAATAGATCAACAATAGACTTGTTTGTAAAATCAATTATATAAACATAATTAATAGAAATTACAAGGCTTATATGAAGAATAGTGAAGGGCACCAATCATTTTTGGAGCACCAACTCTAGGAGACACAAATTCCCTTCTTTAGGGAACCAACCCTAGGAAGCACTATCTCCCTTGTATCTTTAGGGCACCAACCCTAGGAAGCACCAACTCCCTTGTATTTAGGGCACCAACCCTAGGAAGTTCCAACTCCCTAAATTACACTTAAAGGATATGAATCCTTCCGTGCTCCTCCCTTCCACCCTCACTTCGTAAGAATCATCAGTTCTTCTTCTTGGACTCTGTTGTTGTTTTAATCTTCTGATTTGGACTACAAAGACACTTTCTTCTCACCATTCTTTCTTTTTTATATACTCATCCAACTGGTGTGAGCTATGAAGCATTGTGTCCCTTTATTTGGACCATTGCACCTCTTCATCTTAAATTAAAAATAATCTCTTTTTTTATTCAAACATCATTTTGTAGGTTGTTAATTCAGTGAGAGTGATTTTAAATCGATCACATGTATGGATCGATTTCTTTAACTCGATTCTATGTCTCTACAAATGTTGCAGAAATCGAATCCTTCAAAGGCGCTTCCTTCAAACAATGTTTTTCATATGACCATATGCGCACAACCATGGGCTTATTAATTTAAGCGATGCCTCTTATTTCACCCTTATTTCTTTACTCCATATGACCACATGTGGTGACCAGATTCTAGGCCAAGCGATTGCTTGAATACTTATCAAGATTAACGATCACATTTTAATCTCACGATGAGATGGACGGTTGTCGTTTCCTCCAGTACTTCGTGGCTTTGGGAGTTTAAACTTCCAATTCTCTTAGACTAAAGTTTCACCGAAGTGTTAATCTTGAGTTGACGTGTGTCCATAGATTTCAACGGTTTGTATGTTATTTTTGAGTTTCAATACTACGAGACTCTGAGTTACTAGAAATATGAGTAGTCCAATTCCTCCGGAGTGATAACCTACCGAATAAGTCATAAAGTGGTGGTGACCGCTTGTTGTCGGTTAACACCTCTGATTACGCTATCCTTCCACTATGTTTGATCAATGGTTAAGAACGCTCTTGAAGTAGATCAATGGTTAGCGTTACTTCGTGATTTATGCTTTACTCTATATTTTTCTCTGTACTTGATCAACGACTATGACTTAATCAAATATTGAGATGGACGACCACTATTTACTTCGGGACTCCGAGACTTCAGGGATTTAGAGGTCCGGGCAATTTCTGTTCCAATTTCCACTGGATTTGGTCAGCGCTGGAGTTGATTGTATCCTGATATGATGGTCATGTGACAATCTTGAGAATCTTATATCAACGGTTTACATTGAGTTCGGCCTTCGACGCTTTGGGTAGTTGTTGGTTTCCCCTGAAGGAAAAACTCTCGAAGTGATGTAACTTGTTGATGTCACTGCTGACTTGGCACTGACCGAGTGGCTGCCACATGTCACCTATATTCGTGACTTACGTAAACTAAATTTCCAACTGGACCAAGACACTTGTCACCTTATAATTGCACCACGTTTCCTTGCTAATGTGGTCTGCTGACGTAGATATCCTGATGTGGCACATGTCCTCCTCCTGGATCTAATGGTCATAGGTTCACCTGAATTATTGATCCAATGACTGTGATCAACTCTTAGATCAATGATCCATATTTATTTTGTCCTTTGGGTCTTTGGTTTATTCGTTCCCAATTATCGATTCTCTCATAGTGAGATTCCCCGATAAAACTCGAGAAACTTGACTTCATCTAACGGTCGAGAATGCTCTCGTAGTCGATCAACGATCAAGGATTATTTCAGAATTGAAAGTTGCATAATCGTTAACTCAACCCTTGCATACCGCAATGGTTCTCTGTCGTTGATCTTCCCTTACCGAGATCTGATGGTGGAGACTTAATTGGATTTTTGATCCGAAGGTCCTCCTCTGTAACTCCCAGATCTGACGGTCTAGGTTTGTCCCAAAATCTACATCAATGGACAAGATTCTCCCTTGATTCTTCTGTAGTTTTACTGTGGGGATTTCACTCTTGATCGCGTTTTTGTAATGTGCTTTCCCTTCTGATATTTTTGGTAGATTCCTCTGCATGTTGTTTATATCATTGCAATTCACTTTCCCTTCTGATCTTTTGGTTTTGTACTTGGATTCTAACTGATCAAGATCATTGATCTGTTGGGAATTCGATCCTGATGGTGTTTTGCATCTGCGTTGATCTCATGAAATTTAATATGCTGTCTCTCTTGAGATTTAGATAGATTTCATTGCATTTTGTTCATAACAACTCATCATCACATCATAATGACATCGACTATTGACATCAATGGCAACACCTCAATGACAATATGTCCAACAGTCTCCCCCTTTGGCATTGATGGCAACCTTTTCTTTTTGAAATTCTTGCGCTTATCAATTTCCTCCCCATTTGAAACCAATGGCAAAGGGGATCTTTCTTAGCTCCCCTTGTGGCAATGCTCCCCCTCATCATGTGCCCCTTTTGATACGTTTTTAAGGTTTTTTTTTCATGAGGTTTTTGAATTACTCCTAATTTATGTCAAAGATTTTCAAAAGTACTCTTGGGCAAGGGTTTTGTGAAAATGTCCGCAATTTGTTCTTTGGTGTCTACATACACTATTTTAACTATTTTTTGAGTAACCCGATCTCTTAAGAAATGGTATCTAATTGGGATGTGTTTGGTTTTAGAATGCATGACTGGATTTTTAGAGATACTTATGGCACTAGTGTTATCAAAGTTAATAGTAATGGGATTATTATAACTTATTTGTAGGTCTTTTAAAGTTTGCTTCATCCAAAGAACTTGTGTACAGCAGGATTTAGCAACAAGGTATTCTTCCTCTTTTGTAGAGAGTGATGTGGATGTTTGTTTCTTGATTAACCATGCTACTAGTATTTTTCCTAAGAAAAATGCTCCTCCACTGGTGCCTTTCCTATCATCTATGCTATCGGCCCAATATCCATTAGTATATGCAGTTAGATTGAAGTCTTTATCTTTTGGATACCATAATCGAAGTTCTAGGGTGCCTTGAAGGTATCTTAATATTATTTTTACTGCTTTTAAGTGAGTTTCTTTAGGTGCATATTGAAATATTCCCACAAGTCCTACAACCTGCATGATGTCATGTATTGTTGTTGTTGAATAGAGAAAACTTCCAACCATTGATATATACATCATTTGGTCTACTTTTGGTGAGTCATATTCTAGACTTAGTTTACATCTAGTGACCATTGGAGTACACATAGGTTCATTGTCTTCCATTTGAAATTTCTTCAACATTTCCTTGATATATTTGGTTTTGGAAACAAATATTCCATTTTTTGTTTGATTTACTTGTAAACCTAAGAAAAATGACAGTTCTCCTAGCATAGACATTTCAAACTCTTCTTGCATTTTGGTTGCAAATTTTCTTCTTAGTGTAGTAAGATTACTCCCAAATATGATGTCATCTACATATACCACCACAACAATCATGTTTTGATCCTCAATTTTGATGTATAGGTTTTTTTCAGTAGTCCCTCTCTTATATCCTTGTTTTTGTAGGTACCAATCAAGCCTAGAGAACCATGCTCTTGGGGCTTGTTTAAGACCATACACGACCTTTTTCAGTTTGTACACATAGTCCTAATTTTCTGATAACAAGAATCCTTTTGGTTGCTCAACATAGATTTATTCTTCCATTGTTCCATTAACGAATGTTGATTTGACATCCATTTGATAGATTTTGAAAATTTTGAAGCATGCAAATGCTAGGAACATTCTGATGGCCTCAAGTCTTGATACTGCAGCGAAAGTTTCTTCAAAATCAATACCTTCTACTTGGGAATATCTTTTGCAAACTAATATGGCTTTTTTCTTTATAATCTCTCCATTTTCATTTAGTTTTTTCTTGAAGATCCACTTGGTTCCTATCACATTCTTGTCCTTGGGTCTTGGAACTAGTTCCCAAGTCTAATTCTTCTCTATTTGATGTAGTTCTTCATTCATTGATTTTATCCAATTTTTACTTTTGATAGCTTCATTAACTGACTTAGGTTCTATTGGGGATAACATTTCTTGTTCTGAGTCAAAAGCGATTTTCCTTCTTGTTTCCACTCCGACACTTTTATCTCCAATAATCTGGCTTCCAGGATGATTCTTTTGAACTCGTTTTGATGGAGCTATTGGCAAGGGTGTTTCTTCATTGTCTTATTCATTAGTATGAGGTTCATATTCCTCTATTTCACCATTGTCATCCTCTTGCTGAGATTCTACATCATCATCTTCCTGCTGAGATTCTACATCATCTTCTTCTTGTTGGCATTTTTTATCAATGCCTTGGGATATGCTCTTTTTTAGATCATCTATATTTACATTGGAACTTTCCACTATATTTAGTAGTATAATAGTATAACATCTGTATTCTTTCTTATTAGATGAATATCCTAATAATATTCCTTCATCATATCTTGGATCAAACTTTCCTAGGTTATCTTCATCATTTTTTATGTAACATTTACTTCCAAAAGTTCTAAAGTGTTTTACAAATGTCGGCCTTCCAAACCATAATTCATAATGGTTTTTGTCATGGTTGGGTCTCAACTGATCTCTATTAAGTATGTGGAATGTTGTGTATATTGCATCTCTCCATAATTTTTTTGGAAGCTTAGCTTCATTTAGAATGGTTCTTGCAACTTCTTGAACTGTTTTGTTTTTCCTCTCTACCACTCCATTCTGTCAAGGAGTCCTGGGAGCTAAAAAATATCTTTTGATACCATGATTTTCATAGAATTGAATGAACACTTTAGAGGTGAATTCTCCTCCATTATCTAATCTCAAACATTTAATTTTGAGATCTGTTTCATTTTCTACAAGGGCTTTGTCCATTTTAAATTGCTCAAAGGCTTCTGATTTTTCTTTTAGAAAGAATACCCAGGTTAATCTTGTGTAATAATCAATAATCAACATAAAATATTGTTCACCATAAGTAATTTTGGTTTTGGTTGGTCCACATAGATATGTGTCAATAAGCTCTAAAAATGTTGTTGTGGAATGCTCTTTTGTTTTGAACCTAACTCTTGTTTTCTTTCCTATTTGACAATGTTTACAAATAGAATCTGAAGGTTTAATCACTTTTGGCAGGTCCCTAACTGTGTTTTTCTCGTTGTATTTGATCAAGTTGTCAAAGATTAAATGTGCAAACCTTCTATGACATAGCCAAATTTCATCTACTTGTCTTAAACAACAATTTTCTTCTTCTTCTATATCAAGGATGTACACATTGCTAGATGTTCTTGGTGCAACTGCCACTAGCTTTCCAGTGTCCTTTTTCTGATTTCACATTTTTGAGAATCAAAAGTAAGTATGTGACCCTAATCACATGTTTGACTTACACTTAGAAGATTTGGTTTGAGATTTTCTACCAGAAGTACATATTCTACTTTGGTTTTATTATTTCCTAAACTAACAATGCCTTTTCCCAGTATCTTGGCTGACATGTTATCTCCAAAAGTTACTTTTCCTTTCTTATTTAACTTGAGAAATTTACTTTGATCTCTAGTCATGTGTTTGGAACATCCACTGTCTATATACCACTGATATCCTTGATTTATTGCATATAAGACTACATTGCACTCTGTTTGTTTTTTCTTCTATTCCTTTTGATTATGGGAAATATTTCTCTTTTTATCATATTTTGGTAATCTACATTCACTGATTTTATGACCATAGTTGTTGCATTTTTGGAATTCACTATTGAATTCTTGCAAAGGAGAAAATGAGTTATACTTTCTCTTCTTTGTATTGTACTTGTTTTTCTTATATCTTTGGAAATTTCTATGATTGTATTGTCCATAAGCTTTGCAGTGTATTGTCTTATGTCCAAAATTATTGCAATAGTAACAATATCCAATAAATAGATATTTAGGGGGATTCCTTCTGATGATTGTATTTTTCTTGTCATGTTTTACTCTAGTAGGGAGTATTGATTTATGTTTTTGTGTAACAGTTTTCAATGGTATCATGTTTTCCTCATTATCTTCTTTTCTTAATGATTTTTTCAGAGCATCTGCATAACTGATTGGTTTCTTGACAGATCCTTTTGATGTAGAAGTTGAGTCTTGAGTGTATCCCAAACCAACCTTGTTGTTTTGTGACCTTTGACTACTGAGAATTCCATCCAAGATATTTGAGCTATTTCCAAATTGTGATCGATTCTTTTCTTTCTCAATTTCACTTTTTAGCATCCTAATCTCAGCTTCTAGTTTCTCACATGTTTTTTATCATTAAGTTGTTGTAAAATGAATTCTTCAATTTTATTAGCTTCTGAGAGATGGGAATTCAACTCACTAATGGTCTGTTCTGACTCTTTGATGATTTTGGAAAATTCCCTCTCTCTTGATTTAGTAGTTTCTTTAATGTCTAGAATCTCTTCCCTTAGTACCCTGCTTTTTTTTAAAGTTTTTATTAGTTCTTCAATTATACTAAGGATTTCTTCTTCAAAGTTCTCTTCTTCTTCATCCTTTGACTGTTTATCATATTGAGTTTTTATTCCCATAAATAGAAGCTCTGGGTCGTCTTCTTCATTTTCTTTCGATGAACTAATGTCTTCTTGGGTAAAGAACATTTTTTTTTTCTTGTAGAACTTATTTTTATTATTAGTGTTGCTTTTCTTCTGATTTTTGAAGGTTCTTTCATCATCACTTTCCTCCTGCTTAGGATGGGGACATTTATTGGAAAAGTGTCCAATTTTTCCATAGTTGAAACATATTAGAGGAATCTTTCATTTGTATTTACCTGTCCCTTTCTTGAGTTTCTTTATGAAGTTTGCATTTTCCTCATCAAATATATCTGATAAATCATCATTGGTATTTTCCCCCTGACTCATCCTTGTTTTAGATGATTTAAAATTTGTTTCTCTTTTTGATGATTTATCAGTCCCTGTTCTCATTTTATATGCTGTAAAAAATCCATGAAGATGATCAACTGTGAGTGTGTCAAGATCAGGCCTAACTTCAATTGTAGAGATATTTGTATCATATCTCATAGGTAATGGAATTAGTATATTTTACACAATAGGTTTATTTGTAAGTTATTCTCCTGATGTTCTGATTGAATTAACCACTTCATCTACCCTATGAAGATATTCAACAATATTCTCTTCTTCTTTCATTTTCATATTTTCAAACTAAGTTCTATAGGTCTGTAGTTTGGATTCCCTGACTTTGTTATCTCCTTCATATACAACCTCCAATTTGTCCCTGATTTCTTTGGCTGAATTACAATGCATAACCTTCACACATATATAATTTGTCAACCCTCCTAGAATTGCATTAAATGCTCTTGAGTTGTCATTGCAGATTTTATTTCCTGCAACATCTTTGGGTGGAGTAGTTGGTGCAGTGTAACCATCTACAACAGATTACCAAATATCAAAACCAAGGGCCAACAAGAAGTTTTTCATTCTTATTTTCCATATAGCATAGACACCTCCATTGAACAATGGTGCTTTGCTGTTAGACATTGCCTCTTGTTGATCCATCTTTAGGATCTACCTTCCAGTTGTTAGACTGTGCTGTAGGAACCTTGCTCTGATACCAATTGTTGAAATACTGAGAGAGGGGGGGGTGAGTCAGTATTACCCTTTTTCAATAATTAGCAGTTACTTTTTTGTTTTGTTAATTACCACAATAGATCAACAATAGACTTGTTTGTAGAATATATTATATAAATATAATTAATAGAAATTACAAGGATTATACGAAGAATAGTTAAGGATACCAATCCTTTTTAGAGCACCAACTCTAGGAGACACAAATCCCCTTCTTCAGGGCACCAACCCTAGGAAGCACCAACTGCCTTGTATCTTTAGGGAACCAACCCTAGGAAGCACCAAATCCCTTGTATTTAGGGAACCAACCCTAGGAAGCACCAACTCCCTTGTATTTAGGGCACCAACCCTAGGAAGCACCAACTCCCTTAACTTACACTTAAAGGATATGGATCCTTCCATGCTCCTCCCTTCCACCCTCACTTCATAAGAATCATCAGTTATTTTTCTTGGACTCTATTGTTGTTTTAATTTTATGATCTGGACTACAGAGACACTTTCTTCTCACCATTCTTTCTTGTTTATATACTCTTCCAACTAGTGTGAGATATGAAGCATTATGTCCCTTTATTTGAATCATCACACCTCTTCATCTTAAATAAAAAATAATCTATATTATTATTCAAACATCATTGTGTAGGCTGTTAATTCAATGATAGTGTTTTTAAATCGATCACAGGTATGGATCGATTTCTTTAACTCGATTCCATGTCTCTACAAATGTTGCAGAAATCAAATCCTGTAGAGGCTCTTCCTTCAAACCATGTTTTTCATATGACCATATGCGCAAAACCACAGTCTTATTAATTTAAGCGTTGCCTCTCCTTTCACCCTTATTTCTTTATTCCATATGACCATAGGTGGTGACCAGATTCTAGGCCAAGCGAGTGCTTGAAAACTTATCAAGATCAACGATCACATTTTAATCTCACAATGAGATGGATGATTTTCGTTTCCTCTGATACTTCGTGGCTTCGGGGGTTTAAACTTCCAATTCTCCCGAACTAAAATTTCACCGAAGTGTCAATCTTGAGTTGACGTCTGTCCATAGATTTCAACGGTTCGGATGTTATTTTGGAGCTTCGATACTCTGAGACTCCAAGTTAATAGAAATCTGAGTAGTCCAATTCCTACAGAGTGATAACCTACCAAATAAGTCATAAAGCAGTGGCGACCACTTGTTATCGGTTAACACCTCTGCTTATGCTATCATTCCACTATGCTTGATCAACGGTTAAGAACACTCCTGAATTAGATCAACGGTTAGAGTTACTTTGTGATTTATGCTTTACTCTATCTTTTCCTCTATACTTTATCAACAACTATGACTTAATCAAAGATTGATATGGATGACCACTATTTACTTCAGGACTCCGAGACTTCGGGGGTTCGGAGGTCTGGGTGATTGTTGTTCCAATTTCCACCGGAGTTGGTCGAATGTCTCCTGATTTGACAGTCATGTGAGAATATGGAGGATCTTAGATCAACGATTTACATTGACTTCGACATTCGATGCTTCAGGTAGTTCCTAGTTTCCCCCGAAGGAAAAACTCCGGAGTGATGTAACTTTCTGACATCATTGCTGACTTGGCACTGGCCAAGTCGCTGCCATGTGTCACCTAGATTCGTGACTTACATAACCTGAATTTGTAACTGGACCAAGACACTTGTCACCATCTGATTGCGCCATGTGTCCTTGCTGACATGGATCTTTTGATGTGGCACATGTCCTCCTCCTAGATCTAATGGTCATAGGTTCATCTGAATTCTTGATCCAATGACTGTGATCAACTCTTAGATCAATGGTCTAGATTTATTTTGGCCTTTGGGTGTTTGGTTTATTCGTTCCCAATTCTCAATTCTCCCATAGTGAGATTCCCCGATAAAACTAGAGAAACTTGACTTCATCTAATGATCAAGAATGCTCTCGTCGTAGATCAACGATCAGGGATGATTTCGCAACCGAAAGTTGCGCAATCATTAACTCGACCCTTGCATCCTGCACTTGTTCTTCGTAGTTGATCTGCCCTTAATGAGATTCGACGTTTAGGACTTAATCAGATGTTTTATCCATAAGTCCTCCTCTGTAACTCCCAGATCTGATGGTCTAGGTTTGTCCTGAAATCTACATTAATGGACATGATTCTCCCTCAATTCTTCTGTAGTTTTAATATGGGGATTTCACTCCTGATTGTGTTTCTATAATGCGCTTTCCCTTCTGAGATTTTTGGTAGATTCCTATGCATGTTGTTTTAATCACTGCAATGTGATTTCCCTTATGAGATTTTGGTTTTGTACTTGGATTCTAACTGACAAAGATCATTGATTTGTTGGGAATTCGATACCGATGGTATTTCTGCATATGCGATGATCTCGTGAAATTTAATATGTTGTCTCTCATGAGATTTAGATATATTTCACTGCAGTTTGTTCATAACAACTCATCATCACATCACAATGACATCGACTGTTGACATCAATGACAACACCTCAATGGAAACATGTCCAACAACATCCCCCTTATACCTATAATATATTGACCATGTTTTTCACAATTTTAAAACCCCCTTAATGAATGAACATGATAAAATATTGGCCAACAAGATGAAGCCCTAGTGGTATGAATACATTTGAACACTCACTCAAAATGTGATATAATGTATTCAAATTACATAAATATAACATGATGATTATATACATGAAATAGGGTGTGTATTATATGGTTGGGGTGAACGTAATCATATTCTCATGAATATATTTTGTATTAAATAGATGAGTTACTTGACTTAAATTGGAGTGAATAACATTTTCATAAAGTACTCACTCTATGAATAATAATACTTTATTTTCATTTCAAAGTAATTTAGAAGTTTCATTTTTATGTTGTTTAAATATCATTTATAAGAGTTTAGTAAGGGAGTTGGTTCCCTAATGAAATGTTGTCTTTCTTGAGTTTATGTGCATGTATCTAGAAGAGTGAGATTGTTAAGGAGGATAATGGTTGGTTTCTAAATAATAATGTAATAAGTTATGAGAGATTGGAATGTAATCGAGAATGCCTAAATAGTACAGATCTCGAAGAGAGAAGTTGAGTGATTTTAGGGTCCTTGGAAAGAATTTGTGGATCTGAAATCTGTATTAGGGATTTGTTGAGTAATTTGTGGATTTGAGCTATCTTTAGCTTCAGACTAGGATAATTATTTGATTGTAGTTTGTAAGGCATTGAGATGGCCATTGATAGGGAAGATCGGGCCATAGGAGGTGGCTAATTGAAGGAAGAATTAGGCTAGAGGGGGAGGAAAAGAGGCTTGTCGACATGATCCACGCAAAGAGGCATTGAAAGCCTTATGTAAAATTATGTACATGTTATGTGAATTTGATTAATAGATTAAAGAAGAAGATCTATTTCGAGCTTACAAGAAAGGAGACTATGTTCATTGTTGTGGAGTGTTTTTTTCTTGTAGATGGAATGCATTTGATGTGATTACATATAGTCTGATGAAATCATAATTGAACTCATCCATAAGGTGTAATTTTACAGGTTGATCAACTCTATGGCTTGCAGGAATAATAGTCACACAATAATACTAATACGAAGGAGGAAATACAATGATCACTAACCACTGTAAGGGTAAATGATCTTAATGTCATGCAAGTCTAAATTCAAGGAAGGGAGGTAAATCTTGATTTAATCCTGGAACGTTTTAGCTGGAGACGTGTAATGAATAAACCTCAGAAGAAATCATAAGAACAAGAGTTCTATATAAACATAGCTACAGAACTTAAGTACGGGAGCCGTCCGATCGAGATTGTGACAAACGACAATCGTTGGATTATGGAGAAACCTAGAGGTATAGTCCAGTGGAGTTAGATTAATGTTGACCTTCGGATCGTGAGGTGATTGAATGAGGATCGTCAGATCTCATTGAAGAAGGCAAGTTCCATTCCAACCATCCATCCAAGTGTTGATTAAAACATCACCGTAGATGTGAATTAGTTGAAGAGTTGTGCGATGCATATCCATTCGTCCGACCACAAGTGAGATCAACGGTGGACAATTATTTCATATAGTAGACTTGCGAGGAGTTTAACATAGGGTGGACCCCCTGAAATGATATGGGTCATCGATTGTAAAACCATGTGTTGGCTTGTCATATATTTTTGGGTCCACGACCTTGTGATATGAGCCAAGAACTTAGTCCCCAAAAATTAGTGTTTGGTCTTGGCTTTCAGTCATATGGAAAAGATTCTAGAATGGATATTGACGCGTAGATTGGTACTAAAGGAAAAAGCGCTTGATTTTGAGACCCTAGTCATATGTGATGTAGAGATTTAACTTTGATAGAGACAAGTTGAGGAATGTTTGAATGTTGATCAGGTGTTATTAGAAGATCCTTGAACACTCTAGTTACAAACTTATAGAGCATCCACATTGAAGTGTTTCTTATGTTGTGGGTATTGACCATTAAGATCATAATTTTGGTATAAGAGCAAAGAAAGCTCTTTGAAAATTGAATGTTTTGGTGGATTATAAATTTGCAGAGGTTGATATTTTGGAGAAGAGAAAGAACACTAATGTTCTTTGTAGATATTGATTTTTTGCAATAGGTCAATACATGAGGAATTGTAGAGTTGCAGAGGTAGCATAGGTGAAATTAAGTTCATATTTAGACTTTGATTGGAAATTCCAGCTGAAAGGAGGAATGAGATCATGGATAAATATCTCTCAGGTAAATTTGTAAATTGATTTGGTCTAAAATGTATTGTGGATGCAGATAATAGCAACATTGTACAACAAGGAAGTCATAGAGTGAAATTTATTGCATAGAAATGCTTGTGGCAGAGTCATCAAGTAAGTTGATGAGAGATGAGAACACCATAGGTTCTCAAGAGGAGACAAAGTGAGTAGTTGGAATGTAGAAGCCAAGCATATTTAGAAGTTGATGAGTAGGATTGCTAAAAAAAAGTTATGTTGCAGAGAACCAAGTGGATGCCAAGAGGATGACTTGGTATTGGTAACAAGAAGGAGACTTGTTACAGAGAGATGGAGGAGTCTTGTTTCAACTCACAAGTGGTCAAGGAGAATCCATAGAACAAGGAATAGAAGATGACTATTGATAGTCATGAAATAAGCCACATCAAGAAAAAGAAGAAGGATGCCAAGGCAAATGGCATAAAAGGGATGAGTCAAGAGACTTTGACAGAGAGATGGATGCGTCGAAAGAAAGACTCAGTATGATAGAAAAGTTGTTAGATGAAGGTGATAAAGACCAATGGTATGGATGGATATTGACAAAGAAGAACGTGAGATGAAAATTGTCGCAGACAAGTTTGAGGCAGAGTATGTATGTCAAGCTGAAAGAGGAACTCATAGCAGCTAAGTATGGGATACATATTTTTTATTGTGAACCAGAGGAAGGAGATATCCTTGGAGAAGGATATGAAAAGAAAGAGAGACTTACAGAACGTCTCATGAACTCTTTGCAAAGTTCATATCAGCATGATGATGTGCTGATAGAGGGGTTGGATGAGGATATTAACCCTCATATTTTTTATTTTAACCCATTGTATAAGATTGCAGAGGAAGAAACTACATTGTTAGTTGAGACTGTCATAAAGGATGAATAAATAGGAGATATGCTTTATAAAGGAATAATAGCATCACATAATTTAAATTATGTTGATGATAGAGGAAGTCTAAAGAAATGATCAGGACAAAGGGATAATAAGGATGAACAATTGTTTGAAACTGTAATAAAGATGGAGAAATATGGAGAAGTTCACTGGTGTGAACCTGAGCAAGAATTGATGCTCAAGGATGATGTTGAAATCCCCATTGATTGGTTGGAGACATATAAGAAATCCCAGGAAAGTGTGTTCACAGGCATCCAAACACTAAAGTATTATGTGACAATAAAATTATCTCAAGCAAATGGAGATAAGAAAACTTCACCAAATAGGCCAGTGGAGGATTGGAGTATTGGTCAGAAAACTAGAGATATTTTATCTTTAGCAAAGAACCTAGAAGAAGGCATGGAGTGTTTAGAGAAACACATGATGAAGATGGCAACATCAAAGTTTTGTAGTTTTAAATCTGACAATTGGTGTATGTATGCAGGTTATGAAGATTGGAAATATTCTGAGAGTATGATAAAGGAGGAATTTCCTTATCAGGGCATCAAAGGAGGACACATTCAAAATTATGTTATGTTTGATATTGAGGAAACATTGCTCCATGGAAGTAATGAGAAGGATGATAGATATGTTGAGGATGTTTAAAATGTTGAAAACACAAATGAACCAATGAATTGGCTTGAAGATATTTCAACTAATGAAATGTTGCATTAGGCTACACAAGAGTACAAAGAAGTAAATATGAAATTGGATAAGGAAGATGTTGTTGATTGGAGAATGGTAAGTGAAGGAATGAATAATTTGATTTTTATTCGTTGTTTTAATCAAATTCAAGAGAAGAATTTGTAGGAAAGATTATGTAACTTAGCATGGAACTTAAGTAATGTGAGTTATTGGATACATGAGTATTCTCAAATCCTTGAGAATAGCCGAAGGTGTGGAACTGAAAATGTAATGCAACCAATGGACAACAACAAAAATAATCTACAACAAGGATATGTAGCCCAAGGAGATGTTTATGAAGACATCAAGGGATTTTAGGAGATGAAGACAACATAAATTGATTTTTTTATTGAAGGGTTATGGGATTTGATGATGAGGCAGTCCAGATGGAGAAGTTGTGTGGCAAGGGAGATGATCAATCGAAATTTGGAGTTGATTGAAAGGAAAGGAATGGAACAACAAACAATAGTTGTACAACAACAACATGGGTGTAAGGCATTTGGACAAATACAAACTCAAGTTTGGGATCCAGGAGGACTTCATCAACTTATGGAAACACATGATCAAAAGATCATGAATTTTTTCAACCTCAGGAGTCTGATGCGGGAGCATCTAAGATTCCAAATCTAAGACCTAAGGAGCAGACCTAGGGGGTCTCTCAAAGTTTACTAAGGGAGTTGGTTCCCTAATGAAATGTTGTATTTCTTGAGTTTATGTGCATGTATCTATAAGAGTGAGATTGTTAAGGAGGATAATGGTTGGTTTCTAAATATTAATGTAATTAGTTGTGAGAGATTGGAATGTAATTGAGACTTCCTAAATAGGGTAGATCTGAGTTATGTTTTTCTTCATACTAGGCTAATTATTTGATTTTATCTTGTAAGACATTGAGATGGCCATGGATAGGGAAGATCAAGCCATAGGAGGTGGCCAATTGAAGGAAGAATTAGGCCAGAGGGGAGGAAAAGAGGCTTGTCGACATGATCTAGGAAAATAGGCATTGAAAGCCTTATGTAAACCTATGTACAGGTCATGTGCATTTGATGAATAGATTAAAGAAGAAGCTTTGTTTTGAGCTTACAAGGAAGGAGTCTTTGTTCATTGTTTTGGACTGTGTTATTCTTGTAGATGGAATGTATTTGATGTGATTACATATAGGCTGATGAAATCATAATTGAACTTGTCCATAAGGTGTAATTTTACAAGTTGATTAGGTCTGTGGATTGCAGGGATAATCGTCACACAATAAGACAAATACGAAGGAGGCAATACAATCATCATTGACCACTATAAGGGTCAATGATATTAATGTCGTGCAAGTCTGAATTCAACGAAGGGAGGTAAATCTTGATTGAATCCTGGAACATTTTAGCTGGAGACGTGTAATGAATAAACCTCAGAAGAAATCATCAGAACAAGAGTTCTATATAAACATGGCTACAAAACTTAAGTACATGAGTCGTCCGATCGGGATTGCAATGAACGAAAATCATTGGATTGTGGAGAAACACAAAGGTATAGTATCATGGAGTTAGATTAATGTTGACCATCAAATCGTGAGGTGATTGAATTAGGATCGTCGAATCTCATTGAAGAAGGTGATTTCCATTCCAACCGTCCATCCAAGTGTTGATTAAAAAATCACCATAGATGTAAATTAGTTTAAGAGTTTTGCATCAAAGATCCAACCGTCTGACCATGGGCGAGATCAACGATGGACAAGCACTTTGTAGAGCATAATTGCGAGGAGTTTAACATAGGGCGGACCCCACGAAATGATATGAGTCGTCGATTGTAAAACCGCGTGTCGGCTTGTGGTATATTTTTGGGTCCATGGCCTTGTGATACGATATACGAACCCAATCTCTGAAAATTAGCCTTTGGTCCTGGATTTTGGTCATATGGAAAAGGTTGTACAATGGAGATTGATGCGTAGATTGGTACTAAAGGCAAAAGCGCTTGATTTCAGGACCCTGGTCATATGTGATGTCGAGATTTAACTTTGACAGAAACGAGATGAGGAATGTTTGAATGTTGATCAAGTGTTATTAGGAGATCCTTGGACAATCTAGGTACACACTTATAGAGGAACCACATTGAAGTGTTGCCTATACTGTGGGTATTGACCATTAAGATGATCATTTTGGTATAAGAGCAGAGAACACTCTTTGGAAATTGAATGTTATGGTGGATTAGAAATTTGCAAAGGTTGAGATTTTGGAGAAGAGAAAAAACGCTATTGTTCTTTGCAGAGATTGAAGTTTGTGCAACAGGTAGATGCGTGAGGAATTGTAGAGTTGCAAAGGAAACAAAGGTGAATTTAAGTTCATATCTAGAATCTGATTGGAAATTCCATCCAAAAGGAGGAATGAGATCATGGAAAAAGATCTCTCAGGTAAAATTTGTAAATTGATTTGATCTAAAATGTATTGTGGATGTAGATAATAGCAACATGGTACATCAAGGAAGCTATAGAGTAAAATTTATTACAAAGAATGCTTGTGGCGGAGTCAACAAGTAATTTGACGAGAGATGAAAACAACATAGGTTCTCAAGAGGAGATGAAGTGAGCACTTAGAATGCAAGAGCCAAGCATATTTAGAAGATTATGAGCATGAGTGCTCAAAAAATGTTAGGTTGAAGAGAACCAAGTGGATTTGAAGAGGATGACTTGGTATTGGTAACAAGAAGGAGACTTGCTACAGAAAGATGGAGGAGGCTTGTTGCAGCTCACAAGTGGGCAAGGAGAGTCCACATAAGAAGGAAGATAAGATTACTACTAATAGTCATGATGGAAGCTACATCAAGAGAAATAGGAAGGATGCCAAGGAAAATGGAATAAAAGGGATGAGTCAAGAAGACTTTGACATAGAGATGGTTGAGTTGAAATAAAGAATTAGTATGGTAGAAAAGTTGTTAGATGAAGGTGAGAAAGACCAATGGTATGGCTGGATTCTGAGAAAGAAGAAGGTGAGATGGAAATTGTTGTAGACAAGTTTGAGGCAGAGTATGTATGTCAAGTTGAAAGAGGAACTCAAAGAAACTAAGTATGGGATGCATATTTTTTATTGTGAACCAGAGGGAGGAGCTATTTTTGGAGAAGGATATGAAAAGAAAGAGATACTTACATAAGGTCTCATGAACTCTTTACAAAGTTCATATCAACATGATGATGTGATGATAAAGGAGTTGGGTGAGGATAATAACCCTTGCATTTTTTATTTTAACCCATTGTATGTGATTGAAAAGGAAGAAACTGGATAATTATTTGAGACTATCATAAAGGATGAAGAAAGAGGAAATATGATTTCTAAAGGCATAATAGCACCATAGAATTTAAATTATGTTGATGACATAAGAATTCTAAATAAATTCTCAGGGCGAAGGGATAATAAGGATGAACAGTTATTTGAAACTATTATAAAGATGGATAAAGATGAAGAAGTTCACAGGTCTGAACCTAAGCAAGAATTGATGCTCAAAGATGATGTTGAAATCCCCATTAATTGGTTGGAGACATACAATAAATCCCGAGAAAGTGTGTTTGCAGGCATCCAAACACTAAAGGATGATGTGATGGTAAAATTATCTCAAGCAAATGGAGATAAAAAAAAACTTCACCAAATAGGCCAATGGAGGATTGGAGTATTGGACAGAAAACTAGAGATATTTTATCTTCAACAAAGAACATAGAAGAAGGCATGGAGTGTTCAGAGAAACACATGATACACATGGAAACATCAATATTTTGTAGTTTTAAATCTGACAATTGGTGTATATATGTAGGTTATGAAGATTGGAAATCTTTTGAGAGTATGATAAAGGAGAAATTGCCTTATCAAGGCATCAAAGGAGGGCACATTCAAAATTTGGTTATGTTTGAGATTGAGGCAACATTTCTCCATGGAAGTAATGAGAAAGATGATAGAGATGTTGAGGATTTTGAAAATGTTGAAAACACAAATGAACCAATGAATTGGCTTGAAGATATTTCAGCTAATGAAATGTTGCATTGGGCTACACAAGAGTACAAAGAAGTAAATATGAAATTGGATAAGGAATATGTTGTTGATTGGAGAATGATAAGTGAAGGTATGAAGAATTTGATTTTGATTTGTTGTTTTAATCAAATTCAAGGGCAGAATTTGCAGGAAAGATTCCATAACTTAATCATGGAACTAAGGAATGTGAGTTATTGGATACATGAGTATTCTCAAATCCTTGAGAATATCCAAAGGTGTGGAACTGAAAATGTAATGAATCCAATGGACAACAACAACAAGGATATGTAGCCCAAGGAGATGTTTATGAAGACAACAAGGGATTTCAGGAGATGAAGACAACAAAAATTGATTTTGTTATTGAAGGTTTATGTGAGCTGATGATGAGGCAGTCCAGGTGGAGAAGTTGTGTGGCAAGGGAGATGAGAAATCATAATTTGCAGTTGATTGAATGGAAATGAATGGACCAACATACAATAGTTGTACAACAACAACACAGGTGTAAGTTATTTGGACAACTACAAACTCAAGTTTGGGATCCAGGATGACTTCATCAGCGTATGGAAACACATGATCAATAGATCATGAATGTTTTCAACCTCAGGAGTATGATGAAGGAGCATATGAGCTTACAAATCTAAGACCTAAGGAGCATACCTATGGGGTCTCTCAAAGTTTAGTAAGGGAGTTGGTTCCCTAATGAAATGTTGTATTTCTTTAGTTTATGTGCATGTATCTAGAAGAGTGATATTGTTAAGGAGGATAATGGTTGGTTTCTAAATATTAATGTAATTAGTTGTGAGAGATTGGAATGTAATCGAGACTGCCTAAATAGGACAGATATCAAAGAGAGAAGTTGAGTGATTTTAGGGTCCTTAGGAGGAATATGTGGATATGAAGTTTGTATTAGGGATTTGTTGAGTAATTTGTGGAACTGGGCTATATTTATCTTTAGACTAGGCTAATTATTTGATTGTAGCTTGTAAAGCATTGAGATGGCCATTGATAGGGAAGATCAAGCCATAGAATGTGGCTAATTGAAGGAAGAATTAGGCTAGAGGGGGAGGAAAAGAGGTTGGTCAACATGATCTCGGAAAAGAGGCATTGAAAGCCTTATGTAAAATTATGTACAGGTTATGTGCATTTGATCAATATATTAAATAAGAAGCTTTGTTTCGAACTTACAAGAAAGGAGTCTTTGTTCATTTTTATGGAGTGTGTTATTCTTGTAGATGGAATGTATTTGATGTGATTACATATAGTCTGATGAAATCATAATTGAACTCATCTATAAGGTGTAATTTTACAGGTTGATCAGCTCTGTGGATTGCAGGGATAATCATCACACAATAAGAAAAATATGAAGGAGGAAATACAATGATCATTGATCATTGTAAGGGTTAATGTGCCAGTGTTTCATGGAAACCTACACAGGAGACCTAGCTAAAGCATACAAAAACAAGTCTTATCAAGAAAAGGAAGAGAGATACAATATGAAGAATGAGAATCAATGTATATTATGATCTATTCAATGAGTGAGTGAATTTCACTCATATAGGCAATGACATCCTATAATTAAGAAAAGTGAAGAAGCAGTGAGTTGTAGGGAGATTGTCTTAGGAATGCATGCATAATAGTGATGGTCTAAAATTAGAAAGTATAAAATAGAACTAATCAGTTAACTCCCACTGAACTAGTTGCTGAAAATAGAAATTTCTCCAACACCCCCCCTGAACATCACTATGGAGTAAAAAGTGAGTCCCGACTACTAGGACATATTAGGTACTCATGTACAATGCAACTAATGAACACTGAATAAAAATGAGGAAAGAGGGGAAACCACATGGAAACAAACCCCCCCCTCAAAAGACAAGGCATCAAAAGAAGAAAATGGTAGTTGTTGCTAGGAAACTATGTTCTTCACTCCAAGACAATCTTGCAAAGTATGAAACTCTAGCCTAGTGAAGGTCTTGGTGAATATGTCAACATTATGTTCAGAGGAAGGAAATAACAACAAATCAATGATCCTATCATGTACTAAATGCATGTGGACCTCAATGTGTTTGGTTTTCTATCGTTGTATTGGATCTCTGCAAAATCTCAGTGTGCTTTAATTGTCACACCATATGATAGTCAGACAGTGAAACTCGATACCAAGCTCGGTAAAGAAGTGTTGAAGCCAAGGTGTTTGAATGACACAGTTGACTACTCCTCTGTACTTGGCCTCTGTGGAAGATAAAGCAATGGTTGATTGCTTCTTACTTGACCAACAAATTGGTCATGACCCCAAACTGAGAGTGTACCCGGACGTGTGCTTGCGATCTGTGCTATCACCAACCCAATGTGAATTGGTGAATCCTATGAGATCTAATGCAAAACCAGTTGCATAGTGAATCCCATAACTCATGGTTCCCTAAACATATCTAAGGATGTGCTTGGAGGCCTTCCAATGCAGATCATGGGGTTCCTTCATGTATATGGAAACTACTCCTACCGCATATGAGATATCTAGATGGGTGTGGGTGATATATAGAAGAATCCCCACCAACTGTCAATACAGAGTGTTTTCCACTAATGGTGTATCCCCTCCATCCTCAAGTCTGATCCCAGGTAAGAAGGGTGTAGGTGCAGACTTACAGTCTGTCATGTGGAATCTATCCAGAAGATCCCTGACATACTTAGCCTGAGAAAGTTTCATGCTAGAAGCATCCTGACTAATCTCAAGACCAAGAAAGAAGTGTAGTGGACCCATGTCCATCATAGAGAACTTGTGATCCAAAATATCTTTGACCAAAGCAATGGCTGAAGCAGAGATGCCAGTGATCAAAAGACAATTAACATAGAGTAATAAAATCATCACAAAGTTAGTAGTCCTCAACATTTAAACATTGGAATCATATTTACATCTAACAAAATCATGTGAAAGAAAGTAAGAATCCATTTTTGGATGCCATGCTCTAGGTTCCTTCTTGAGGCCATAGAGAGACTTCTTCAGTCTGCATACTAAAGATGAGTTCTGAATGAACCCCTGCCATAAGCATCCTGACTAATCTCAAGACCAAGAAAGAAGTGTAGTGGACCCATGTCCGTCATAGAGAACCTGTGATGCAAAATATCTTTTACCAAAGCAATGGTTGAAGCAGAGCTACTAGTGATCAAAAGATCATCAACATAGAGTAATAAAATCATAACAGAGTTAGTAGTCCTCAGCATGTAAATTGGAATCAAATTTACATCTAACAAAATCACGTGAAAGCAAGTAAGAATCCATATTTTCATACCATGCTCTAGGTTCCTGCTTGAGGCCACAGAGAGACTTCTTCAGTCTACATACTAAAGATGAGTTCTGAATGAACCCCTATGGCTACTCCATGAAGATATCCTTTGAAAGGTCACCATAAAGAAAAACATTATTCACATCGATCTGGTGAAATTCCCATCCTTTGGTTGTTGCAATGTCTAGAGCCAAGCGAATGGAGTCCATATTTTCTATAGGAGAAAAGGTCTCATCATAATTTATCCCACGAATCTTCTGAAATCCTTTTGCAACTAATGTGGCCTTGTACCTGCCCACCTGACCATTTGTTGCTCTCTTGGTCTTATGACCCATTTTCATATGACAAGTTTCCTCCCTGGTGGAAGTGGAACTAGATCCCAAGCCTGATTCTCTAGGAGAGAGTCATGCTCCTCTTGCATGGCTACTTCCCATAGTGGATTTCCAACAGCCTCACTGTAAGTATGTGGATCAAAATATTGAACGATATAGAAATGCATGGGCATCGTTGGTTCAGAATCTGAAAGTACATGAGAAGTATCCACATGTTGATATCGAGTCCTCCTTAAATACAATGTATCCCCTACAAGGTTGCCTTCTTCCTGAAGTGTGGAATGCGCCCACTTGGGTATTTGTTGAAGCTCTAATTATAGCTCCTCATTTGGCTATACTACCTTCTCATATACATGTACAAAATCCTCTGAATTTGTGTTTGAATATGTATCATCTGAGTGTGTGGAATCATCATCTATGATGTCTATAACTGATGGAAGCACAAGAGTCTCTGCATGTTGCACTGGGGGTGCATGTAAAGGACTCTCCTCAAACTGAACACTGCACTCAATGATGAGTCGGTCTGTAGAGGGATGAATCAAACTGTATCCATTCACATCATTTGTATATCCCACAAAGATGCAAGGTGTGCTCTGTGGATCTAATACTTTCCTCTTTTCAGAAGGAATATGGGCCCATGCTCTATATCCAAAGATGCAGAAGTGTGTGACATCTGGTTTGTCACATGTCCAAGCCTCAAAAGGTGTCCTATCCTCGACAGATTTGTGAGGTGCTATGTTTTGTATGTAAGCAACACAATTAAGTGCCTCACCCCAAATCTTGGAAGGAAGTGATCTTGCATGCAACATGCAATTGGTCATCTCCTTGAGAGACTTGTTCTTCCTTTCAACAACTCCATTTTGTTGTGGAGTGTATGGAACTGTGTGTTGCAACTGGATACTAGCTTCACGACAAATATTCTGAACATCTTTGTTGATAAACTCCCCCCCATTGTCTGTAAAAAGGATCTTTATTTTATTCCCAGTTTGTGTCTCTACTAGAGATTTGAAGTCTTTGAGATGCTCAAAAACTTCATACTTTTTCCTGAGAAAATAAACCCAATTATAGGTGAATAATCATCAATAAATGTAAGAACACACCTTGCTTTGTTGATGGAGAAATGTGGAAATGGACCCATAAGATCACTGTGAATAAGCTCCAAGGAAGAGGAGGATCTCCTTGCCTTCCCCTTTTTGAACTTCTCTTCAGGATGCTTTCCAAGAATGAATCCTTCACAAACCCCTTCAGAAAAGTGAATGTCTGGCAAGCCTTTGACCATTCCTTGCTTGGAAATTCATTGCATGTACCTAAAGTTTAAATGACCAAATATCTCATGCCATACTCTACTACTATAATTAGCATGTGTAAGTAGCAAAGACGAGTCATCGTCAGTAAACTTAGTGAACTTATACAATCGTGATTTGTGATCTACCTTACCAACTGCAATAATGGAACTTTTATGCATGTCAAGTATAGTAATTGAATATGATGTAAATTCAACCCTTTTACATGTTTGAGTGATCTGATAAACTGAGAGAATATTTATAGAAATCTTTGGAACATGTAAAACATTCTCAAAACTTCCATTAGGGAGTTCCACTCTTCCCTCTCCTGCAACTACTATTGGAGTATCATCCCCCATGAGAATAGGAGGTTCAAAGCATGAACTCAAAGAAGTAAAAAATTCCTCTTTAGCTGCCATATGATGTGATGTGCCATAATATATAATCCATGAATTAGATGAGGAATTAATTGTAACCAGAGCATGATGATTACCTTTCTTAGGCACATGGTCTTCTTCCTTCTTCTTCTTGTCTCCTTCGGGAATGAAGTCTCCAAGGTTATTCTTGTGAAGTACCTGCGTCATAAGATTGATTTGATTCTTCATGCATGTGGATTCTTCATGATTCATTTTATTGCAATATGTGCACTTATTTCTCTTCTTCTTCTTCCCTTTTGAATTTGAAGAATCTTTGGAACCTGAAGAATCCTTGAAGGGTTTTGAATATCCCTCCTTCTTTAACTTTGGATGTAATAGCTCCTTTCATTTCTGCTTCGATTTCTGATTGGATGACCCTTTTCCATCATGCATGGTGAGTGCATGTGCTTTGGGATCTTTCATGAGGCCCATCTGTATGAGTTTTTTCTGTCGTCGTAGGCATTTTCCAATTTTCTCCTAAAATACATCTACCATAATGGAAATTGGAGACATATACAACATTTTTTGGTCCTATCTTGGCCAAGATTGTTAGAATAAGTTGTTTCTCTTGTGTAGACTTGTCAATACCACATTCACCCAAGTTCAATATCAAAGATTTAAATTTAGTAAAGAAATATTATATATTATCAAAACTTTTAGGGTCTAAGGTATTCAACTCTACCTCAAAGATATGACCTCGCGTCTCATCCTCCTTTCCAAAGATTCCTTCCAAGTTGGTACATATCTCATTTGGAGTCTTGCATGCAGTAAAAAAACCATAAATTAATGGATATTAACTCAAGAAATAGTCATGTGGCCTCATCCTTATGATTCTCCCATCTGGTCTTCTCATGCATTGATGTAGGTTATGTTTTTGTAGCCGTCGTCAAATTATACAATCCTTTTCTATTGAGTTGGAATGCAGTATTCGGATTCAATTCAAAATAGTTGTATGGTGTGAGTATTATCACTAGACTTCATTGAAGAAGTTGCATTGTCTCCATCCTTGTTATTGATTCTGAAAAGATCCTGAAAATCTAGATCGTGGATTCTGAGATATGACTAACGGTTCTATGGAAGTTATAGATATGATAAAAACAACTATATCTCCTAAAATATGATGTGGGTTTTGGATATTTTTGGTGAGCATGAGCATCCCTATGTCATACGTCTCTGGTCAAAATTTCAGCCCAACCCAAATCATGGATTTCGAGATATGGTTGTTTTACTGCAGAAAAGAAATTTTCTAGAGTGTCTCACCCTGGAAATGGGTAGACTAAGTGAACGTCGCACCCCAGTGAAGAATACAGTGCGACTATGTCACACCCTAGAAATGGATAGGCAGCGTCGATTTCAAAAAACTAAACGTCACATCCCGGTGAAGAATACAGTGTGAAAATGTTGCACCTTGGATGTGTAGAAGCTGTGTTGATTCCTGGAAAAAAAAATTTCATATGTTTGAGTGCGACCATCGCACCCTAGCAATGGATAGACTACGTCGATTCCAATTATCGCAACTTTCGATAGGGATAGTCTGCAACTCTGGCCGAAACTAGGTTTACTCAATAATTAAATTCTCTTTCGCTCTTCTCTGGCTTGTCTGGCTTGCTCCAAGCAACTTCTGCTCTGATACCATGTCAGTGTTTCATGGAAACCTAGTGCACAAGAGACCTAGCTAAAGCATACAAAAACAAAGCTTATTAAGAAAAGGAAGAGAGATACAATATGAAGAATGAGAATCAATGTATATTATGATCTATTCAATGAGTGAGTGAATTTCACTCATATAGGCAATGACATCCTATAATTAAGAAAATCTTAGAAGCAGTGAGATGTAGTGAATTTTTCTTAATAATGCATGCATAATAGTGATGGTCTAAAATTAGAAAGTCTAAAATAGAAATAGTCAGTTAACTCCCACTAAACTAGTGTGCCGAAAATAGAAATTTCTCCAACACAATGAACTTAATGTCGTGCAAGTCTGAATTCAACAAAGGGAGGTAAATCTTGATTGAAGCCTGTAATGTTTTAGCTGGAGACATGTAATGGATAAACCTCAGATGAAATCATCAGAACAAGAGTTTTATATAAACCCAGCTACAAAAATTAAGTACAGGAGCTGTCAAATCGAGATTGCGACGAACGACAACCGTTGGATTGTGGAGAAACCCAAATGTATAATCTCGTGGAGTTAGATTAATGTTGACCGTAGGATCGTGAGGTGATTGAATGAGGATCGTCAAATCTCATTGAAGAAGGAAAATTCCATTCCAACTGTCCATCCAAGTGTTGATTAAAAAATTACCGTAGATCTAAATTAATTGAATAGTTGTGCGACGCAGATCCAGTTGTTCGACCACGGGCGAGATCAACGGTTGACAAGATTTTCGTAGAGAAGAATTGTGAGGAGTTTAACATAGGGTGGACCCACCGAAATGATATGATTCATTGATTGTAAAACCATGTGTCGGCTTGTGGTATATTTTGGGATCCACGACCTTGTGATACTAGCCAGGAACCCATTCTCCAAAAATTAGCCTTTGGTCCTGGCTTTCGGTCATATGGACAAGGTTCTACGATGGGGATTGACACGTAGATTGGTACTAAAGGAAAAATCTCTTGATTTCAGGACCCTGGTCATATGTGATGTAGAGAATTATATTTTACAAAGATGAGTTGATGACTGTTTGAATGTTGATCAAGTGTTATTAGGAGATCCTTGGACAGTCTAGTTACAAACTTATAGAGCAACCACATTGGAATGTTTCCTATGCTATGGGTATTTACCATTAAGGTCATCAAATGACATTGATTTAGAGAAAATAATAAGTTAGAGATATAAGTTCCAATCAAATCCAATAGTACTTAATTATAAAAGTAAAATCCCATTATTGAGTTAAGAGGTTTTAAGTTGAAATGTATATTATTGAGTTAAGAGGTTTTAAGTTGAAATGTATATATAAGATAACATATGAGATTTTAATTATATATAGTTTTGATATATGTGATAAAAATAATATGATATTATATTAAAGGCGATATGATATTATGTTATGATATATGTGATAGAAATAATAATATGATATTATTATTGTAACATGAGAGGTTTACTGTGTATTCATATAACATTTCATATCATTTAGTATGTATCTATAAGTTAAGATTATACCTAAACTTTGGTGTTTTTTTTTGAAAATATGGAACATCGATCTCTCATATAAGATAATATATGAGATTTTAATTATATATAGTTGTGATATATGTGATAGAAATAATATGATATTATGTTAAAGGTGATATGGTTATTTTATTAATTTTATAAAGTTATGATCCTATAATGTGCACACATTATTTATTTAAGGTACAAAGAGAAATATTTTTTTAAAGTAATAAATGTCTTAAGTAATAGGATTCGTGAATTTATAAGACACATTTTATTAAGTCTTAATGCATAGAGTGTGATATGAACTAAATACATATAATGCATAATGTGTAGTAGGTCTTGTATTGTAATAAGTTATCCTATAAAATTTTGTGAAACGTACATTTAAGAAATATTTTTAAGACACAAATTTACAACTTATAAGGGGAAATCATATGAAAGTATTGTGTGTAATTTGGGAATTGATGACATTTAACTTGTTAGTAGTTAGTCATCTAGTAATTAATACTATTCAATATTTTCTTTTGGGATACAAAATTACTTACTAATATTATGTTGTTGTTGGATCATATATTAATTTTTTATGTTGGATATTTTATTAACTGTTATAATAATTAAAAATTTTATATTGAGATTTTGAAAAAACATAAAAATAAAAATATAAAAAAATGAACATTTTAGAAAAGTGTTTAAAAATAAAGTTTTGTCGTATGAATTTTGATGTAGGTGAAGTTATGGCTTTTGAGCACATTAGCAATTCAAGGATGGGAGAATGTCATGGACTGATTTTGTCATGTATTCAATAACAAAAATTATTGAAAATAATATAATATACAAAAAGTTAAAGCAACTACTTATCTTGTAAATGTGAAAATCTTGAAATAATAAAGTGATATTAATCAAAATAGGAAGACTCATGATGTAAAAAAATAAAGTAACGTATAGAGTGGAAAATGAAATGATCTTTCAAATTTTGGCTTAAAACATATTGACCTGTGTGTAGGAGTATTAAAAAATGGTGAACCGATTACTATATCCCTAGCTTAAAGGCAGGGACTAATAAAGGGACGTATCTTTCTATATTGAAATCTTTATATGATGTTTAAAATGAATAGTTGAGTTGTAGTGGTACATTGGACGAAGATTTTCATGAGGAAGGGAAAGGGGATAAGGATGAGACCATGTATATGTGGGTTCTACCATGTATATGAGGTTCAGGTGATCAATCCTGATGGTCATGGGAAGCAAAGTTGTGATATTTACCTCATGTCTTAATGAATCAATGCACCCTCTAAGAAACTAACATTCACATTGTAATAGATAAGTTCTTTGTACTTGTATTTATATCAGGGATGATTTGAAGGATGGATATTTATTTTAAAATGTAGAAATTTTGGCGAATCTTACTAATTCTTCATATTCCAACTATAAAATGTTTGACGATATTTTTGTAAAAATATTCAAATTTCTAAGGATTTAATATAGTTTGTAAAAAAACCTTGCGATTTTTAAGATAAAATAATTTTATCTTATAGAATTTGGGCGAATAATTTTTAGAATAATGAATCATTTTCTGGGAAAAACCATGGAAAATTAGCCCATGAGCGAAATTTAACCCCTAAAATCATCCATGATTTATATTTAATGAATATAAAAAATAAAATATTCTCTAATTTAATGACTAAATTGAACATCTATTTATTGTTATATTATGGGTTCTTGATATTCTCTTGCTAATAGTAAGTATTATTACACTAAAAATCACAACAAAATAATAATATGTATGTCTTTTCTTTCCTTATAAAAATAATTATCATTTAAAGCATGAATTAGATAAGTTATTCTAACCAAGGTAAAAATTCCATTACAAAGCAAGCACATCTCTATTGTTCAAAAACAAAACTAAAAACATTGTTTACCACGTAATAAAATTGAATAAAATGGCTTTTAGAGCTATGATTGCTTAAGGCACTACGAATGTGTGGTCTTGTTGTAATCTAAGGGAAAGTAGGGCGTGTTACCAGTAGAACCTTACATAGCCATCATAGAGATACATGCATACACATAGACATATATAGAAACATACACAAGTAATGAGATCCAAAAGAACATCCCTTTTATTATATGATAGTCAATACATCACACTTACATATAACCTCTCACATGAAGTTATTTTAGCCTTCATGTGCTTATCTATTTATACCTCTATCAGGAAATTGTAATTATTTAATTGCCTGGGTCAGTCTGTTAACAGAGACTCTGGCCGACTTCTACTTCTAACTACACTGGTCGACCAACAGATTCTAAGCAGACCATCGTGTATAGTCGACAGGGTCGACTAGCCCCTACAACATCTCCCCCACCTCAATTCCTTGCTCGTCCCAAGTAAGTGGGGGTCATACAAAATAATTATTATTATTTTATTTTTTTCATATTTTGATTACAATACTACAATATGGAGAAGTATACAATGAAGAGAGAAAGTGAAGCATGTAAGAAGAAGAGACAAAATATTTATATGGATGATTGACTTAAGGTATTATTTCCGACTATGTTGTTGTGCTTAGAGTTCCATTGTTAGCTTAATCAAATGCGTCTCATATGCCTGGTGTTCCTGTGTTTTACTGGGTTGAATATATCATTTTCCTGTTATTTGGCTTCTTCCTAGATACCATGACGAACTTTTGATTTCCTAATACTCTATTTTGGTGTCACCCTTGGTTTGGTTTCCCAGTCACTTCTTCTCGCACTGGAGTGTTTCTTGGAAGGTTTTTTCCAAATTTTCTTTCTTCATCCAACACAAGAAACGTTGAATATTGCTACCTTCACCAATGGGTTGAGGAAACTCTAGATGATCCCTACACACCTTTATGTGAAGGGGAAATTCCTTTTCTCATCTCTGGGCCAAGATGGTTGACCTGCTTCTGAATTCTGAAAACTTGATTGAGGAGGGTCATCAACAATTAACTTTGTCCAACTCATGGTTTCTGCTATAGTATCTAGCTTTCTGGAGAGTGAATTTTCTCCTTTCTTGGCTTTGTTATATAGAGTTCAGGTTCATGATATTGAAGCTAGTCTGAACTGGTAGCAAAATTTTCCCGCATGAGGCTCGAATTCCCCAGATTGTGAAGTACAAGAAGAGGAGGTAGTTATTGATTCGAATCATGTTGTTATGAGTGCAATTCCTTTGATTTAAAATAGCAGATATGGATTATCGTGATTGGGTAGTTCATGAATGTGCATAGAATATTTTGCACATTGATATCCCTATGGTTGTTGAACATATGCTTGTGTCAACTCCCTTGTGTGATAATCCTGGTGAGTTCTTCGTGAACATTGCACATGATAAGGTAATATGTAGCTGATTGCGGCATACTTTTCGTTATGACGTCGATCATTGTTAATTCTTTTATTATTATCTGTATTTTCTTGTCATGGATTGAATGTACTTATTGTGCTGACATCGACGTCTCTTCTACCAACTATTTTCTGGGTTCAACCGTTAGGGTCTTAATTGTTGAAACATGGTCGATACATGACCCGATCGACATGAGTTATTGAGCCATATTTATTACTTGAATTGACTTAGTTGGTGTCATTGATGGCTTGGTTGTTCATTCATTTTGCTAATTTTTACTAAGTCTGAATGGTGTTGTCTTTTTTCATGCCAATCATGTTCTCTTGAGTTGTGTTCATATGATCTTCGCTCGCTTGCTCTCGGATTGATCCTTTCACTTGATTCTCTTCTTATGAGTATTTTTCTTAAGTTGGTCGAAGGTGTAGAACATCGAGAATATACTTTTCTAACTTGTCTCGAGCTTGACCACAGGTTTCTTTCTCTCTCCATTTTAGTTTATTGTTTCTTTTTCCTTAGTTTTATGGATATACTTTAAATACTTTAACTTTTCAGTTTTTTATACCTACATTTGTCTAACTGCCTTTTTTGTTTATTAATTTTAAGCAAGGTTTATTCCTTATAAGTATGATTCGTTATTTTAGTCAGTTCCTGTTGGTAAACTCCCTATTATACTTTGCCAACAAGGGTTCTTTTCTTTTATTCTCGATATTTGTTTAAACGAGCACCATTAATTACTTTCTTAAATTGGTGCCCTAATAAAATTCTAAGTTGGACCACTCCAATCGATCAAATTTCTTCCCTCCACATAGGGCCCCAACCATGTTGTTTCCAATTTTATGGGTTTTTCTTTTATACGACTGTCATACAGTAAGACTAAGTCTCCCTCTTTATATCCTTTTTCTTTAAGTGACAATCATGCCACCCTTTTTGTTGTTGCTTCTGAACCTCATGGTGATGGATCTCTATTACCCTCTCTTCTTCCAGCTTATTCAATTGGTATAGTCTTTCATTCAGTTTTTTTCTCTCGTCAAAATTTTCTATAGCTGCGACCCTGTCGGAATTGGTCCAAAATTGTAGCAAGATCACAACTTCCTAGCCGTAGACTAGTTTGAATGAAGTATGTCCAGTCGATATTTTGAATTCTTATCGATACGCCCAGAGGATTGCAAGAATCTTATTGTCCTAGTCATTTTTGTTTATTCCACATATCTTTGTAAGTCCCTTGTGTAATTTTTTATTAAAGGATTCGACTAACCCGTTTTCTTGTGGGTGATAGACTATTGTTTTTTTGTGGTAGATTAAACAAAATTCCAATAGAACTTTAATTGTTTCATTTACAAAGTGAGTTCCTTGGTCATTGATTAGTGTCCGAGGACAACCAAAACTTGTGATAATGTTCTCGTAGATGAATTTAGTTGCTACCTCTTTGGTATAGGATTTGACCGACTCATCTTCTACCCACTTAGTCACATAATCAACCGTAGTAATGATGTACTTGGAACCAATACTTCTTTCCCTCTGTGGAAATGGCCCAACAAAGTCGATAGCCCAGATTTTGAAAGCTCGATTAGGGTTTATTAAATTTAGTGGCATTTCATTTTTCCACAAGGGTCGTCCAAGCCTCTAACAACTATCACATTTTTTAACTTGATACCGACAATATTTATGCAAAGTCGGCCACCACAGGCCTACTTATAGTACCTTCTTGGCTGTTGTGTCACCCTGAAAATGTCATTCGGCTGCTCCTGCATGGGCTTCATTGATGATATCCTGTCGTTAATGTTTCGGCAAACATCTTCTTAAAACATTGTCCATTCCCATTTTGTATAAGTATCCCTTAATGATTGTGAATGGTGCACCTTTCATGGCTAGAGTTTTTTTTTGTTTGTCGGGAGGTCCTCCGAGGCCTTTCCTTCTTATAAGAAATTGGCATAATCTTCTAAATCTCTAGGTACAACTTTGAATCTAAATAAGTGTGCGTCTGGGAGGTCATCATCGATGCCTGTCGGGTCTTCTCATTTTTCTAGTCATGACAGGGGATCAGGTTGTACATTCTTTTTCCCTAGTCGAATGATTATGTCAGATTCAAATTCCTGAAACAATAGTAACCATCGACAAATCTTTCCTTGATGAACTAGTTTATTGACCAAGTATTTCAATGCTTGATAATTTGTAAAAAATGTAAAGGGGTTTTCCAGTAAATAGTGAAGGAACTTTTGTAGAGAGAAAATCATTGATAAGGCTTCACATTCTGTAGTCGAATAGTTTCTTTATGCTTTATTCAATTTCTGACTTGATAGAATTTTAATCTGTTTTTGATTCACGTGTGGTTTTAGATCAAGGACAATCTTTATTTTATCCATGTCGGCCTTCACCCCATCTTTACATACAACATGTCCTATCAAGATTCCAATAGGTGTGGAAAATATGCATTTTTTTTTATGTTTAGTGATAGTTGAATCTGTCTGCAACGTTCTAACATAAGTCGAAGACATTGTATGTGATTTCTAAGTAGAATTTATATTGTCCAGTCGTCGAAGTATACAACCATGGTTTTGTAGATATAATCTTGGAATGATTTGACTACTATTCTTGAAAATACTATTGGAACATTCTTCAATCCGAATGACAGGACTCTACAGGAAAAAGATCCAAATTCCAACACGAATGTTGTTTTTTCCTGATCGTCTTTTGCTATTGGCACCTGGTTATAACCAGAGAATCCGTTAGTAAATGAATAACATTCATGACCAACAACTTCATTTATGATTTCATCAGTGAAAGGGGTGGGGAACAAATTTTTCACAATCTGTTTATTGAGTCCCCAGAAATCGACCCAAATTCTTAACTTCTTTGGATCACGCTTCTTTGGCTGTACCACCATGGGACTTGCCCATTCT
>ML784139.1:703050-715011 GCA_009831015.1 Picea engelmannii | reverse complement strand
GCATTGTTCGACCCATTTCCTGTATTGTCATGTTCTTTCTTTCAACAACTCCATTCTATTGGGGTGTCCTAGCAACGAAGAATTGTTTTTTTATTCCATGATTGCTGCAGTAGTCCATAAATTCCTTTGAAGTGAACTCTCCTCCATTGTCAAATCTCAAACATTTGATTCTTGAATCCATCTCATTTTCAACCATTTCCTTGTAGATCTTGAAGTTTTCAAAAGCTTATGACTTGTTCTAGAGAAAACAAACTGCAGTCATTCTTGTTAATCATCAACTAATAACAAAATGTATCTCTCACCTTTTAATCCCTTTGTTGTAGTTGGTCCAACTAGATCAGTATGCACAATTTCATGTGGTCTTGTTGTTGAATATTCCTTTGATTTGAACCTGGTCTTTGTTTGCTTTCCTTGTTGACAATGCTTGCATAAAGTGTTGGTTGGTTTCATGATCTGAGGTATTTCTCCGACTACTTCTATTTTGCTAACTTTGACAAGGTTATCAAAATGCATGTGACCCATTCTTTTGTGCCATAGCCAGCTTTCATCTTCCTTTCCTAGACAACACTTTTCATTTCCAATTCCACTTAACACATATATGTTGTTTGAAGTTCTTGCAGCTGTACCAACCAATTTCCCTGAACCTTCTCTTCTTATCTCACACTTTTGTGAATCGAAAGTAACTTTATGACCTTGGTCACACATATGACTCACACTTAGAAGATTATGTTTCATATCTTCTACCATTAGAACATTTTGTGCCTTTTTATTCTTGTTCCCAATTTAGAATTTGCCTTCTCCAATGATTTTGGCTGAATTATCATTTCCGAAGGAGACTAATCCATTTATTTCCTTTCGCAATGGAAGAAATTTGTCTCTATCACTTGTCATGTGTTTTGAACACCCACTGTCAACATACCAACCGTGTTTCTTCTGCTTAGCTTGTAGAGCCACTGTACATTCTTCATTGCTATACTGATCTTGTTTTCTTATCCATGTCATTTTCTGAGGTTTTTGTCTGTGAATGTTGTTATTCTATTGAGGTTCTTTAGGAGGGACTACCATTCTGCAATTGTTGGCCATGTGTCCAAAATTGTTACATTTGTAACATTCCACTTCAATGCTCAAATATTCAAACATGTTGTAACTTCTTCTTTGTGTTTCACTAGGTATTCTTGAGTAACCCCTTTGTGTATGATTCTCAAATTTGTTATTGTTCATGTTGTTAGCTCTATAATTCACAACTTTATGTCCAAAATTATTACATGCATAACATAAACCAAAAAATATAGTTTGATACTTGGGAGTTGAAGATCTTCTGAAAGAAGGTGCTCTTATGAATCCTTCTTCTTCCTGAGGCCTATCTGTCTGTTTTTTATTCTGAAATCTGAATCTTCTTGGTGGATGAGTGTCCCTGTAATCTTCCTTGTACATCTTCCTATCCCCTTTGATTGTTTCTGCATAGCTTTTTGGATTTATTTCTTGCTCTATTGTTTTGGAGCTTGATCCCTTTTCTGTCTGATTGTATCCAAGTCCAAACTTGTCAAGATGAGATTTTTTACTGTTGATAATGTCATCCAGAACTTTTGAGCTATTTTGAATATTTTTCTTTTGAATATCCTTTTGTTAGTGTGACAATCTCTGCTTCCAAGTTTCCAATGATCTTGTCCTTTTCTTCTAGTTTTTCTTTGAGTGCTTCTTCAATTCTTTTATCTTCTTCTATTTGAACCTTCAATCTTGTGATCATTTGTTCTAGTTCTCGAGTGTCATTTTTCTTGTCTAGTTCTGCTTGTAGTTTCTTGTTTTTCTTCTTTTCTCTTCTGATAACTTCTATGGAACACATTAATTCTTCTCGATAGTTAACATTTTCCTCTTCAATTTCATCTTCGACTTCTTCATATCCTTCTTCGGATTCTTCATATTCTTCTTCAAAGTCTTCTTTGTCAGAAACTTTTACTTCCATGAATATAACTCTTCCTATCTCACTGTCATTGATTTCATCTTCATCTGATGAGGAGATGTCTTATTTGATGCATAAGCTTTTCTTGAAATCTTTCTTTGTAGTTCTTTTGCCTTTATATGTGTGTTTACCTTTTCAGTAACCTTCATCATTTCTCTTTTTCTTATGAGGACATTTGTTAGAAAAATGACCAATACCATCACAATTAAAACAAATTAAAGGAAGATTACCTCCATACCTACCATTGGTTCCCTTGTTCAATCTTTTGACGAAGTTGGCCACTTCTTCATCATCTTCCGAGACGTCATTATTGTTGCTATATTCTTTTTGTTCCCTTTTTCTTTTGCTTTGATCTTTTGGATGCTTTGAAGGTTGCTTCTTTTACATCTGGATTTTCCTATTCAGTTTTCATTTCATATGCTGTGAAGATTGCATGCAGTTCGTCCATGCTTATTGAGTTCATATTCGATCTTTCTTCTAGTGCTGATATCTTAGGGTTGAATCTCATAGGAAGATATCTTAGTACCTTTTGAACAATTACAGATTCTTTGATTTCTTCTCCCAATCCTATGATTGCATTCACTGTTTCTTCAACTCTTAAGATGTAGGCTGCAATAGTATCATCTTCCTTCATTTTTAATTGTTCGAACCGACCTCTGTAAGTTTGAAGTTTTGTTTCTTTGACTTTTGTATCTCCTTCATAAATATTTCGAAGCTTGTCCCAAATCTCTTTGGCAGATTTACAATGTGGAACTTTGGTGAATACTGTTTCACTGAGACCATTCAAAAGTGCATTTGTAGCTTTGGAATTATTCTGACAAAGTTTCATTTCTTTGTCATCTGTTGGTAGAACTGCTGGTAATGTATATCCATCTACAATTGATTGCCAAATTTCAAACCCCTGTGCTTGTATGTATGTCTTCATCCTTATGCTCCAAAAATCATATTTTTTTCCATCAAAGTGTGGTATTCCATTTTTATATGAGTTGGTACTCTCCATGATCTACCTTTCAATGGTTAAACTGATTTCTGAAGGAACCTGCTATGATACCAATTTTTGGATTACTGAGAGGGGGGGTGAATCAGTAATAACGTAATTATAATATTTTTTCTCCAAATAATCCAAGTGTTATATCAATGTAGAATTATTATCCAATAATGAGAAATAAGAAATGAACAATCACACACATACACAGTACACTAGTGTTTTACGTGGAAACCCAAATCGGGAGAAAACCACAGAATGCTTTATCTTATATGTCTTGAAGATATACATTCATTGGAAGCACCAAATTCCTTTGTTTTCTAGCTGCAACTAGAAGGAGGCTCCAACCCCCTAGTTTCTCAGGACACAATCTGAGGGAAGCTCCAACTCCCCAATTCTCTGGCTACAACAAGAAGGAGGCTACAACCCCCTATGTTATCCGGCTACAACTAAAAGGTGGCTACAACGACCTGTCCTTGCCCTGTCTAACCGCCCTGAAGTAGAAGTAGAATGAAGGAACCACTGTCACACTGTCACTATGAGATATATCACTGTAAACCTGTACCAATCAACTTGTACCAATAACTTGAACCATGCATCAACCATTCATCAACCTGTACCATAAACAAGTGCATCAACCATGCACCAACCTGTACCAAACAATTTGTAATCAACCTGTACCATAAACAAGTGCAACCAACCATGTACCAAGTATGTACCAATCATGTGTCAAGTACTCATCAACTATGAATCATCAATATGTACCAACGTCATCAACTATACACCTCATGTATGTGCCAACTCATCAACTACTTGTCTCAACCATGTACCCAACTTGTACCTCAACCAAAATCCCTCATCAATTTCATCATCCAAATATGATTTGTAACTCTGTAATAGACCTGGTGTATATGATTACATACCTGCAAACCTTCCTTAAATTTAACAAAAAGAGACTAGCATTTTCATCAAACGTTTCTTTAGTCTCACAAGACTAGTTATTGTGAAAATGGTGAGATGACCTGAAAAAAACATACGTTAGAAAGAATCATCATAATAATTTATCCTTCCTTGAATTCCAGCCTTCTTTTCTTCACTTTCCTCATAAATTTGGCTTAGATATCCTTTGGTTACCTCAGACGCCTATAGGTATTCAA
This sequence comes from Picea engelmannii, assembly GCA_009831015.1. Classification (NCBI taxonomy): domain Eukaryota; kingdom Viridiplantae; phylum Streptophyta; class Pinopsida; order Pinales; family Pinaceae; genus Picea; species Picea engelmannii. The sequence goes on along the minus strand of ML784139.1, from coordinate 710,909 downwards.
TATGTCCAAGTGTGTCTTAAATTAGAGAGCCTCACCTCTTATTTATACTCTAGAAGTAGCTTCCTGAAAAACATCTTCTAGGTCAGTTTGCCCACTTTCCTTATTTTAGGGTTAACCCACTTCTAATTTCCCCATTAAATTTATTATTGAATTAATTTGTTTTGTATTCACGTTGAATTATAGTACACTCATCACTTCATTTTATTATTTATATTTTAAAATCTTTTAAACCACTTTGACTACTTTGACCTTTTGGGGCTTCTAGATGACATATGAGGGTCCTCCAACTTCGTAAGGCCATAACTCTCAATCCATGAGGAGTTATGTGACGTTCCACATACCAACAAAAATGGAATGACATGTACTATCCATATAGAATAGTATTACCTGAAAATGTATCAAAAATCATACCATTATCCATCAAACAAACTTGGGTCCATTACCCAAACCTGGGTTCTCCAACTTCTCATGGCCATAACTCTCTAACCGTGAGGAGTTATGTGACGTTCCACATACCACCAAAAATGGCATGAAAATCACTATCCATCTAGGATAGTTTCACTGACAAATTCACTGGTGTTCATCTCATTATTCCAGAAATAATCATGGGTTCTCTAACCATACTTCTAGGATAACTCAATCCGCAAATCGTCTTCCCGTGAGGGCTTTCACCATAAGGGGACCACTTTGGAGTTCAACCATTTCTACTTATTATCAACCATGACAAGACAATAATGAGTCATCTTTACATTAAACAATATTGGGTCTATTACCCAACCTTTTTGCTACAGGGCTTTCTTCAAGGGTTGACATCAATGACAACCAACCTTAATCAACAAATGTACAAAGCACTCAACAGGTTATATGAAAGAAAAGACATTAGCTAGAATCTTGCCTAAATAAATCAACTTCGTAATATGAAGATGAAAAATTTAGAATCTATCTAAACCTATCTTATGAGAGTTTCTCAGATTAGAGATCAACTTGCAGCTATTGGAGATGTCATTAGTGACAAAGAGCTTGTAACCACAACCCTAAATGGGTTTCCAACATTTTGGATTCCTTTTGTACAAGGAGTTTGTGCAAGAAGCAAGTTACCCAAGTTTGATCAGTTATGGGCAGATTGCACACACAAAGAATCTAGACTTGCAGACCAAAAGAAGAGATTAATTGTTGACGAAGAGGAATCTCTTACAACTCAAAAGAACAAAAGAAGTTCCTTCAGGAAGAAAAATAAATAAGCTAACTCCGTAAAAGTTCTAGATAAGAAGAAAGATGTTTCAAAGATCAGATGCTACAACTGTCAAAAATTGGGACACTTTTCCTATGATTGTCCTCAAGGAAAAGAGAAAATAAAGTATCAAGCACATGTGGCAAAGGAAGATTAATCTCCTCCCTCAAAGAAAACTTTACTAGAAATTGAGGATTATGTACTTTAAGTTGAAGATAGTTGATCTAAAGGAAGATAGAAAATGGTGGAGCCTCCCCACACAATAACAAAAGATAGGTATTCATGTTTATTTTTAGTATCTTGTTTACTTTAATACTTTATCATTACAAGTTATATTTTTGTGAGAATGTTAATTAACCTCGTTTTATTTCAGTGTCTATGCAAACTTATCAAAGAAGAGGATAAAGAAAGAGATAAAATATTTATTTCAGGTATGATCACTCATGAGAGTGACAAAGGTATGTGTTTAGCTATGACAATAAGGGAAATTTTGGTAATTTCATAGCTAGAGTGAAAAAGAGTTCAAAAGTCTTATTCATGATTAGGGTTTTAGATGTGTACATGGTTGAACAAGTTTTGCTTAAGAAAATATGTGTACTATTCTTATGGAAATCATGATATAGTTTTATTTGATTATTTCTTATTGTTACTGACCGATTGGCTAAGTGATATATCTCAGAAATCATAAGTAAGTTTACAAGTCTCAGAAGAAAGAACTTATGCCTTGACTTGCAGAAGTTAGAACAACATGAGAAGGACTTATGATATGGTGACAGTCAGTAAGAACCATACAGTATCTAGTATTTATATAGGAGCAGGAGGATCCTAAAGATGCATAACAGAAATGTTCAAGATGAAGAGAAATATGGATACTCATATATAGTTGATAAGATGAAGGTAACTACAAGTTGCTCCAGTACCATTCTTATAGATGCAGAGGGAGCATGTTGATCCAGTATGAAGTCAAAAAGAAAGAAATGTTTGAACTCAAGAAGGCACCCAGGATATTACAGAAGGGAACTTCAAGAACGATGAATAGAAGCTCTTAGTTTGGTGCAAGAGAGAGCTATGTCTCCGAGTTTGAAATGGAGGTTCATGATTTGGTGCAGTTGTGAAAGAAGATGGATGGTGCCCAACAGATGGGTAGCATGGTATTATACCATGGAAAGATTTTGGACCACAAAATATTTTTTCAGATCCCATAGCTAGACCTTCGTAGAGAAGGAATGAGCAATCCCACAGGTATACCTTAATAGAGAAGGAAAAGAGAAGAGACCTTTGTAGAGAAGGAAGAGACCTTCTTAGAGAAGGGGAATGAGAAATTTGCCAAGGTTGGACTCTGTCCAAGTGTTGAGTTTTGGATACTCTAGGGACATGCTAGATTACCCTCATAGAGAGGGGTGTGACCACCCTCGTAGAGAGGAGTGTTGATGTTTCTCCAAGGGGTAGCGGACAGATACTCTTCTCTGTCCAAGGATTGAATAGCCTGGAACACAAACCTTGACCATGTGGAATGGTTAGTTGGCTCTTGAGGTTTGTGTCGTGATCCTACATGGATCATGGAAAGGGAGTCTAGTCTTGCCCAGGCTAGCATCTTATCTTCGCTAGTTCATGTGGGATGACTAGGAGTGAAGCTATGGTAGTAGTCCTCCCGAGTGGATGGGTGAGATAGATGACTACAAGAGAAGGGAGAACATAAAATGAATGGGAAAACTCATAGAATATATTCTGTGTGAAGATAAGATATCTTTTGTGTGAAGATAAGATATCTTCTATGAGAAGATAAGAAAAAGTATCTTTTGCGCGAAGATAAAGAGAACAAAACTTCTTTAATATGGATTCATGGAGAACCAGTCAGTGATCCTGATGCCAGATGACCAAGTAGATTATATTGATGTTGTTACCCAGTTGATGATGTTTCCCAATTGATGATGTTATCCAGTTGATGTTGTTGCCCAGTTGATGATGATTATCTAGTAGATGATATTGTTCAGTTGATGATGACATCCAGTGACCTATCAAAAGATAAAGAATATCCTTCTTGTTAAGAGGAAGTGTTGAAATATTGTGTAACTGCAAAGAATATTCTTATCCCCTTTTATGGATAAATCAAAAGATAAAATATATATATTGACAAGTCGACCCTATTGTAAATTAGAAAGGTAAAGTGGACAGGTCAGTCCTGACCTAATTATTGAGGGGGGCACAACTTGTATTTATAAGAGGCCTAGCACCTCATTTGTACACACACTCATCAAGCTCTCAAGTGCGCAAGTCTGAGAGTGATGCAACTACAAGGAGAAGTTATGCAGCTACAAGGAGAAGTGATGCAACTACAAGTAAGAGTATCCCAATAAAGGTGAATGTTATATTGGTGAAGGACTATCTTGGTCTAAGTGGTGCGCTACTCTATTCTGGTTAGGGCTTTTGGTGTATCTTCTGTTTGGTGAGAATTCTCTTGTGAGAGACGTTTTACTTGGTTATTGAATCTATATTAAAGAAGTTTTACTGGGTTTTCTTCCCCTTGAGGGTTTCCCAGGATAAATGCTTGTGTACTCTGTGATTATGTTTCTTTCAGTAAGATCCTTATTATGTTGTTGTTACAATAAAGATTAATAATAACATATTAAGCAAGAAACTTTAACAGTAATGGTAACAATTCATCATACTAACGATGTGCCTTTTCGAATGTGGTTTCATAACTCATTACATACTTGGACCTTTTGTGATCTAGTTGAATCAGATTGCTTGACCCCTCAGTGTTGTGTAGTGCCATGTAGCTTTTGTCTCTCCCGTGTGAGACCCCTGCCTTATCAAGTACTTTTCACATTGCTAATAACTTCACTTGAAAATGGAAATCTTAGGAATTGATGGACCTACCAACCTGTCCTATCCACCTGTGTGACCGAAATGTGTCCTATGCTGCTAAAAAAATTCAATTATGTCCATTATGTATCTACTTATCTACTTCTTATGCTACACTACACCTAATCTACGCAAACATTTTCCTTGATTGATGTTTCCAAATTGCATTCGACCCTTGCGGGCCATAGTACACCTTCAACCAACTGCCATTGACAAGTCCCTTGAGTGGTTGACACTACCATGTGTTCAACCTTGCTGCTTCATCCTCACTGATGTAGACCAAGAAAAATGGGCCCAACCAATGCATATGTAATTTTCCAAGGTGTTTGAAATTTTTTCTATCGTATAATAACACCATAGAACCCAGCTGCAAAATTCTGTGGCGAATGTTGCGGTTGTTCCATGCTTTCTATATCTACTTCTCGACCACTTGGTTGAATCCCTCTGATGATCCTCTTCCAACTCCATAAGATCATATAATCATTGTTGAAGTTATTATTCATCAGACATCTAGGTGGCTATGTGTTGACGGGCAAAACTGACCGTCCGTCAACTGGGAAAGTGGAACCGGTCCGGGGTTGTCTAAATAACCCAAGCCGTTTGGAATGGACCACCCTGACGAGTTTAACGGCTCCTTTGGCCGCTCTAAGGTCTTTTAAGAAAACCAAAGAGAAACTAATCTAAAATAACTAAAACAAATAAAACTAACTAAACTAACTAAAACAAATAAAACCAACTAAACTAACTAAAACAAATAAAACTAACTAAACTAACTAAACTAACTAAAAGAAACTAAACTAATCTATCTAAAACAAACTACGAAATTAAACTAAAATATAACTATTCTAACTATTATATACAAACTACTAGCTACTATTATAATAACTCAAATCAACTATCTAATTACCAGCTGCAATATTACTTATTCACAAATGTACACTATAAACAATCTACAGATTTAATTAAAACCTGCAAAACTCATGTATTTTCTGCCCTAAGACAGCCAGGAATCTCTTTTTGATTTTTTATATTTTATGAAAAAGAAGTAAAACTTACTGAAATTAAACGATCTAATATAATTGCCGAAATTAAACAATCTAATATAAATCTAATTAAAATTATTTCTAAACTAAACTACTTAATGAAAACAACAAAGAAAAGATTAGCTGACCCCGAAGCGCTCCTAATTTGTCCCGTGTGTGATGACTCTGAAGTTGGTCGGAGGAAGTAAAATCGCACCGGATTGGTTCAAAAGATTCTCGTAAACGATCAACTGAGCTGCTCTTCGAGTTGGTTTGCAGGACAAACAAGACATAAAAATATCATAACAACTATAAGATGTATAAATCTCTGCAATAAGGGAAACCTGTTATGCAAAAACTTATATTTGATAATTCAATCAATGAAGAAGATAAACCTGTCATTCACAAACTGAATTAAACAATTGTTATGTATTTTATACAATTGGAAGAAATCAGATATGGATTACAGTGATTAAAATTATATCATTTGCACATGATCTAGATAGCTAAAGTAGTCATAAATCATAAACAAACTGATATACACAACATGAAACAAAATGTTGATATATTGAGAAGCTAAAGCTGTGACAAAACATCAATTATGCTTCAGTCTATATTAGAATTCCATATCCTTGTTCTCCCACGAATGAGGATGAACATTATTAAAAAAATCATAAGTATATATAAGTCTCTCCACAGGGTAAAACCTCCCTGTGGATAATGTCAAAATGTTTTACATAATCTGGGAAATATCCCAAAATCAACTAAACTAGGAAATCAAAATGCAAGTAAAATCTTTGAGATATCCCCTAAATGCTCATAAACTCAACTGCAATTTCGAATTTACCTGCAATAGAACACAAATATCAAATTAGCAAGATATTTCAGTAACAAAATAATAAAAAATTGATCCTACAGACTTAGCTACAGAATCATCTGATTCTGTAGCTAGTCTAAAATAACATATAGAATCAGATAGAAATCAAATGAAATCCTTTTAAAACAATCCAATTTAATTTTCTTTTAATAAACATTAAAATCGAATTACTAATGGTTCAAGCAAATTTATCATTCGAATTAAACAAAATCGAAAAGGATACAATCAAAACAGGATAAGAACGCTCTGTTTTAGTTGCTATGAAATCGGATCAAATGATAACCAAACTTTTTCATATCCAAACGAAAATATTAATGAATCATATCGAATTAGATACGATTTAACACAATTCAATCATAATCGATTTGTTACGGCTGTAACAATGTGCATACGATTCAGATTGTTTTAATCAAATACCAATATAGAAAGGCTGTTACGATTATAGTCACAATGAAACAACATCAACAAACTTCACCATATATTTCGATCGTTGGGTGTTACACAGTCGACAGACAGGACCGAAAATAGTAATCATAACCACCAACAGTAGTGATAACCATAAACTGGGCAACAATCAAATCGAATTGTGACCGAGTCAAATATAAAAACAAAATCGTAATCCTGGGCATAATCGCTTCCGTTCCCAGATTAACTTTAAACGGTATGTTTGTTGAAATATGGATCAGGTTGATAACACGGTCAAACAATGCGAATCGACAGGTTGGTTATAACAGTCATGATTCGTATTTCGCAATTTGGTTATGCCTTAACATAATGGTATTCGAATTGGTCCAAAAAGACATGGAATATAAAATCACAACAGTTAACCGTGATTGCTAACTATATCGTATATAACCAAATCGAAATGATATATTGACTGTGTTCAAAATTGGAATACCAGAAACGACCTGTGTTTAGATAAATATTAACAACTTCAATAAGCAACAGAGCATTCAATTAAAGCTAAATTAAAACAATCAAATATAATCCCAAATCCAATCGAAATTTAAAACAATAACGAAATTCGATTTATCAAAACAAAATTATATACAAAAATGCATGCTTATGTGTCAAAGAAAATCCACGCTGTAAACAAAGTTTATGAGTTTGTCATATAAACAGGTGATAATCATACCAGTGAGGTTGTTCGAGCTACGCCAATTTTGAATTGACGAATGCTGTAGCCGACTCCACGTTCTTAAACAAAATCGAACCAGTTTTTCGTTGCTTTTTATCAGTGGATGGCATCTTTTCCTTTTGACTGGTGAGCTTTGCAACTTGATCCTCCAGAGCATGAATTCTGGACTGCAGCATTGGCACATCGAGGTAATACCTTTCTATCCATAAGCCACATTGATCACATGGTGAAGCAGCTGGTTGAGATAGGGCAAGAAGGGGTTTCAACGAGTCACCAGGGGTTTCACAAGGCATTTTGATGCCTGGATAATTAGGATCATTTAGCAAACAAGGTGGTAGGTTCTTCACAAAATCGTATGCGAGTTTATCACACAGACCTTCTGAAAAGGGATACTCACTTGCCAGGTAACGTTCAACCTCTGAGTCAGAATCTTCACTTACCATGATAGGGTCAGGGTTGACAGGAATTTTCGGTTTGTTTCTTTCCATGCGAGAGATTAATCGGGTGTTCTTCTTACCTTTAGAATTCGCATTAGGTTTGGTCTTAGGATTTTTAGCCACGGGTTTAACATTTTCCACATCCTTGGTGACAGAATTGGGTAGGTCAATAGGTGAGTCGGGTAGGGGTTTGGGTAGCAGAGCACTGTAAGGGACAGGGGGTACTAACTTGCTCTCGCTCACCACAGGTTTGTCAACCTGTGGTGGGCTTGAGTCCTCAAACTTATTG
>ML784139.1:686274-702711 GCA_009831015.1 Picea engelmannii | reverse complement strand
CCATTCAATATGAAATCAGACTCATATGTTACCCATGCGCTTGTCGCATAATATGTAACCAAAGTTTATAAAACATTGTGACAAGAGATTTCATAAAATTGATAAGCCAAGAGCTTTTGATAGTAAGGATCACATCATATAAAAATCAAAATCAATCATGACCCCTATATAATCAAGTATAATTCATGAATTAGCATGCTCAATGCCTTGTCAATTAAATAAAAGTCAAGTTGCGCAATCATAGTAAGGATAGGCAAAAGGACACAGTTCGAAAAATCATTCCAGCCACTTAATAATAAACCAAAGGTAAGTACCAATCAGAATATCGATGAGCAGATCATGACAATTCAAATAACGATGGAGGAGTTTTCACGCTTTCAGTCGTGAAAACTAAATTGAAACCAATTTGCAAACATCGCATGAAATGAAAATATCGTTAATTTGCAAATGTGACGACAATTTGAAGTTCTGAAGATGTAGGTGTAGGCAGCCTTTAGGGCAATTGAAAAAATTGAATTGGCTGCCAACACTATGTCAATGCGCAAACTTGAAACAATAAACTCTAGTGGCATGACAACCTCCTTTCCAAAGACCAACCTGAATGGGGTATGCTTAGTCAACCTCTTACAAGTTGTTCTATACACCCATAGTACTATTGGAATACGTTGATCCTAGTCATCCCACTGGACAATACAAACTTTGGTTAGGTCATGTTCTAAAATATTATTGAATGCATCAACCATACCATTAGCTTATGGATAATAAGGGGTTCTCTTATGGTGATAAATCATGAACTCTTGTGTGAGCTTGTAGATAGTAGCATTCAGAAAGTGTGTGCCTTGATCTCTCATCAACATTTTTGGAAACCCAAACCTGGTAATCACATTCTCAAATATTTAACACGCAACCATTTCTGTAGTACAATCCTTGACAGGCATTGCTTCTGACCATCTGGTCAAATATTCTACAGCGATGATAATGTAGAGCACACCTGTCCAACATGTAAGAGGGATAATTGGTCCCACAAATTTGATGGCCCACTTATCAAATGGTTCCAATGTTGTAATGGAAAATAAAGTTAATTCATCTATGCGAAAGGTCTCTCCAATTCGTTGGCAGATGTAACATCATTTACAATATTCTTTAGCATCCAAAAACATTGATGGCCACCATAAGCCTGTGCAAAATATATTATGCATCATGACTTTGTTAGCATTGTGACCTCTTGCAATGCCCTCATGAGACTCATACAAAATCGAGTCCCATTCATGGTCTAAAACACACCTGCACAAAATACCATCAACCCCAAGCTTGTATAATTTTCTAGTGATTAACTGATAGTTTTCACTACGAGCCACCAATTAGCGACGTTGGGCCTATGTATACTCATTCGACACTTGTCCCATGGTGATAAATTTGACAATATCGACAAGTTGATTTGGAACCACCTCTACTCAAAAGAGTTGTGCATCTGGGAGTTCATCGTCTAAGCTACAACCTGCTTCCCCAGACTCGATCCTTCACAGGTGGTCCAGTCCTACATTATGTTTTCTCAATTTGACAACTACTTCAAATTAAAATTCTTGGAATACATAAATACATCAACATAATCTGCCTCCCAACACTGGCTTGTTGACCAAATAGTTGAGCATTGAATGATCAATGAAGGAATTGAAAGGGGTGCCAAGAAAATAGTGTCGAAACTTCTGCAATGCATAGACCATAGCCAGGCCCTCACGCTCTGTTGTTGTATAACTCTTCTTAGAATTGGAGAGCTTGTGATTGGTAAAGTAAAATGGATGATTGATATTCCCCTGGTCAGGATATGCAAGGACTGCTCCCAACGTAATGGATGAGGCATCAACATGAACATGAAAAATATTGGACCAATTCGGAAAGACGAATATTGGCATAGTGACCAATTGACATATTAGCATATTGGCATTATGACCTTGGGTGTGGAATCTATTGGCTGATGGTGAAAGATGAAATCTTTGATTCACAAGAGAGATTCTTTCTGTGTGGGGGATTCTACCGTGAAACTAAATGTCATAAATAACTATGCACTTACACTTCTCTAGTTATTTTTTTTCCTCCTTGTCTCTTCTTGAATGTACCATATTCTAGGGACCATGTACATTGTGTGGAAAAAATGATAGACCCATTGTGTGAGATGGATGTTCTTGGTTGTCAAGTTCCATTCACAGTAGCCAATATGCTCTTGGGGATCTTTAGTAACCTTATATCTATTTTCTAGTTCAAATTTAGATATGGGTTGGAATCTTACCTTTATGAACTCAACCACTTGCACCCAGTCCTGTATGTTCGCAAGGTGTGTCACCCACCAATGCACAGGTGTCTCTCGGACTATTGCGTCCATGGCATGTGCCCTTTGATCCTTTGGAACTGATTTATCCATGTTTTCTAAGAAGGTATCTACTCAACCTATTCCATCGAATCTCGGTGCATCAAATAATTTGGAACCAATCCAATGTACTGCTTTTATAATTTGTGCACATATCCTAGTAGAGACTTTGTACATCTCATTTTGTCATCTTTCCATAGCATCTTCTAAATCAATATCATATGACTTCATACTTCTCCAGCTCATCTCCCCATCTGTTGTGGGATTGATGTAATCCTCTATGTTCCCTGTGATTGGATAGATGTTTTCAATAATGAAGCTCTACACATCCTCATTCATAGGCTCATTGTAATTTTCACCTTCATTCATATATAATGGTGCAATCATGCACAAAGTGCCCATCTCAAAATAAGTTTTCTTTTCTTCAAATTCAATACAACGTTATTGTCAAATTTTCAATCAATACCAAGTAGTGCAGGGTAGGGATCTGAGTCATCCATTATCTCAATAACTTCAACTATATCTACCTTAGTCTTAACCCCTTCAATGTTCACTTCAACCTATTCCTGTCGGCCTATAGGATATATTATGTATTGATTATCCAACTTGAGCTGAATGGAGGACCATACCAAGTTTGTTCTACCCATAAAATCCCATGATTTCTTTGGTGGGATGTTCACATAATATCCCAGATCCAACATGACTCCATCCATCTCATAACTTTTGAGTTCATTTGTTATATTAAACTCTGTTCCTATGTGCTTCTACTTGTTGACCTGGCACACATCCCTTTCTAGTAGTGGGGTGGATATAGCTACAATTGTTCCTTCTTCCCCCTTAATTTTTTTTTAACATGTGCATCAACTTTCTCACAACATCGGGATCAATTAACAAATACAAACAATAGTGCAAGAAGTTACTTGGTCGTATGCTTGTCCTTCACAACCAATGTCACGCAGTGCTTCCTCTCACATTGTGCGTTGCAACTCCTCATGCACGTGCCTCTCTATTTCCTTTTTTTGGCCCATCACACTTATTCCTTCCTGCAAGCTTCTTCTAATGACATCCACGTCACATGTCGTATCTCTTCGCGTGCATAACCTTCCTCCAAACACTTCTACATGTCTCACTACAATTCTTCATGGGATTTGGCTTCCTCCAACGATCTTTGTGTGGCGTGTTGTACTTCCTCACATACCCAAGCTTCCTCTAGCGACCTTTTTGTTGCATGTTTTATCTCTTCTCTTGCTCTCTCCTCCCCTAGAGCCCTTTGTGCCTCACACAAAAATGGATTCTATTGTGCAACATCAAAATTAGAATGGGTTTGTGTCACTTTTGTGATCTTCCCTCTATTATCTAGCTCTAGCTTTCTCCACGCTCTTGTTGGTGTTGTTTCATGCTTGTGCACTTCCTTCAATTTAGACCCAGGGTTTGTCCATATTTAACCAAAAAAAAAACCAAAGCATCGACATATCAATCTTTAGCCAAGGTCGAAGAAGGTCTCACCCAAGGTGCAATGAGGATCACAGAGACCATCTGGTCTTGTGACAGGGATGAAGGATTAAACACACAGGTGTCCATTCAGGATGGCATTCATGCACTTCATTAACATTAACCTATTATTCGTCAATAAGTAAAAAAATATACACACATACCCAAATAACACATGAATGACACATGATAGATCATAATCACTGCAGCTTTATTATTCCTTCCATTCCATAACACACACGTATACATAAAGAAAACTATATTCAACATACACAGAGTTTCATGTATCCTTTAGATAATTCCCACGATTTACAACATACCATGCCCTCTACATACCTCATACCTCATACATATGATAGACTCATACTTATATTCAGAAGCATTACAATATTACAAAGGCTCAGAGTGAGCTCGACACACAACACCTTAATGAATATTCTATGTGAGTGTCTAACTCTCTAATCATCTAACTCTATTTCTGATATCGTTTCTCCCTTTTATAGCTTTCTCTTCTCAGGAGCTCTGCCTATTTCTGATCTTCTCCACTCGATCTACTGACAAACTTCCTCACACACTTTTGGCACCTTCTTGCAATCCACATAGCCTTATGGAATCCGAGCAATCTTAATGACCTCACTAGCTCATATTTTTTCAGCTCCATGTTCCCTTGTGTTGTTGGCCTTAATAATTAGAGAATATTTCTCAACGATTCCTTTTCTTGATTCTGACATGCGGCTTCTTGATTTTCGACGCTATTGATAAAACTCAGACCAACATGCATATTTCATATCTTGGACTTGGCATGCAATATCAAAACTCGGTCTGGTGCACAATTCTTTTCCTTCATTGTGAATTCATCTTAGGCATGTGCAAAACTGGAATGGACGCATACAAAACTAGGAAGAAGCACACACAAAACTTGGAATGAGTGCACAAAACTTCATTTTTGTGTGTGAGAGGGATTAACCCAAAAATTTGGGTGCCAACAAGCCCTCACTACTATTATTTAGCTCATCCTCGAGCCAAAAACTTCATGGAATTACCGTTGGAATTTGAGTAAAATCAAATCATCCTCATCGATGACCCAAATTATCAAACCAATTTTTGGTTGCAATCATGTTTGAGTGAGAGCAAATCATATGTTCAGGTTGTAGTTTCAACCCAACCTAGGTCCTAGATTGAGTCAAGCAGGTTGCATGGTGAAAGATGGAGTTGGAGTGCATGTGGCCCGATGCTCGACTTGGAACCTTCAATGGTCTCTATGGAAGTGAATGAGGGATATATTTAAAGCACACCATCAAACACCAACCCCTGAAAAGAAGTTAGGCTCCATCAAGAGAGAGAAATAATCATTTCTTGTCTTTTTGTTCTAGTAGCATAAGACATATCCAATAGTCTTGGGCTTTCTATTGGAGATGTGAGGATCCATGGCAATAGGTGAGAGTAGAGAGCCAAATGACTAAGCTGAATGAATTGGTTTAGCTTAGGCTCTTTACTGCTAGAGGAGGATCCATGGCAATAGATGAGAGTAGGGATCTTGGAAAGAAAGAGAGTAGGGTCTCTTCTTATCATCAAAGGTGTTGAAGCATGGCGAAAAATCACCCATATTTGGGCTGAGAAAGATGGTTAATGACCACGAGTACGAAACACAGTTGAGAGAACTATGTGGAACTGGGATGATTCTTGCTATGAAATAAGGGGGAAGAACCTCTTCCAAGCAACTAATGAAAAAATGGAAATATACGTGAAAACTAAAGTGTGGGATCTTGGGCTGCTTGACCGAATGGGAAAGGACATAATATTGATAGTCTGCTAAGTTATTCCATGAATGGGAATATGGGAAGAGAACTGGGAAAATTGGAGAAGGGGGGGTAAATGGGAGAAATTTCCAATTGAACGATGGAAGAAGTCACAGGCAGGGGTGGGAAAAAGTGGGGCATGGAGAATTACCCCATCAAGAGCATAAGGGGGGTGGTATATACATAGTGGAGAATGGATGAAATGGTAAGATGGGGTGAAAGAAATATACGATGGGGGGATTTGTCTTGGAGAATAAGTAGAAAGTGGCATCGAAGCATGACACATGTGGAGATCAATTTCTAGATTCGTCGTACTAGTGATGATTGTTGGGGACTGTGGCAACATAACTGACTATGTACCCGTGGCATGTGAAAACATCCCAAATTGGATTGCTTGACCTTTTTATGAATCATATTTCCATGAAACTCAGTCAAGCCCCACGTGAATTTAGGTCAAGGCCATGACCTATACTTGTGCCATAACAGAGGTCAGATTTGAAAATATAGGGAAACTACAAAACTGTCAATCTATGGAGTCTGCTTATTTGACTGATGTGGATTATGTGCTGAAAAAAAGGTAAATTATGTTGACTATGAGATATGCTACCTATTGTACATCCTACACTAATCCTACTCTACCAAAATTCAAAGCAAAGAGTTGGGGATAAATGATGATTGACCCATGTGGGTCGTAGTACACCTTCAACCTATTTCCATTAATGAAGCCTTTGAGCGACTGTCCTTGGAAGGTTTCCAACTTGGTAGCACCTACTTCATCGATTTAGACAAGCCAGAAAGGACCCAACCAGTGCATGCGTAGATTTCCAAGATGTTGTAAATATTTTTTGTCATATAGCAAGACTAAAGATCTAGGTTGCCAACATTCGACTTTCCTTTTCAACCACATGGTTGAACCCTACCAGCATTTGATCTTCCCCTAGTTCCATGAGTTCATCTAATTTGTGTTGAAGGGGCTAGACATCTATCATCTGGGTTTCTAAGGCAACCCAAAGGTTAGGAACAACAAATTCTAGCGGCATGACTGGTTTTTTCCATAGACCAATCTGAACGACATATGCTTTGTCAGTAATTTTCACGTTGTTCGATAAACCCATAATATTGTGGGGATCCATTGATCCCAGTAATCACGCTGCACATTACAAACTTTGGTTAAAGCATACTCTAAAATTTTATTAAAAGCTTCAACTGTACCCTTTTCTTGAAGGTGATAGGGAGTGCTCTTTTGGTGATGGATCATGAACTCCCAAGTGAGATGTTGAATGGTCTCGTTCAGAAAATGCGAGTCCTAGTTGCTCATCAACACCCTTGGACAGCCGAATCTGGTGATCACTTTTTGAAAAATGAAGCGTGTCACCATTTATATTTTACAATCTTTGACTGGTGCAGCTTCAAACCATCTATTTATATATTCAGTTGATATAATAATGTATCATGCACCTGTGTGACGCACGGGGGGGATTGATGTGACCCACAAAATCTATTTCCCATTTGTTGAACATTTCTAGAGTAGTCACATGAAATAAAGGAATTCCATCTCTCTGACAGGGATTTCCAATTCTTTGACATACGTCACAATGTTTACAATAGGCCTTAGCATTTGCAAAGAGTGAGGGCCACTAGAGCCCCGTGTGCATAACCTTACGCCTAGTAAACTTACCTACATTATTTCCTCCAATAATACCTTCATGTTCTTCATACAAAATTAGGTCCCACTCATGTTCTAATGCACATCGACGTAGGATGACGTCTTCTCCTAACTTATAGAATTGCCTATCAATCAACTGATAATATGCATTGTGATTGATCAATTGACGACGCTGAGCCTGGGTGTACCCTGGTGGATATTGTACCGTCACGAGAAATTCAACGATTTCAGTGAATTGACCAGGAACTGCTTCAACTCGGAAGAGTTTCACATCTAGGAGTTTATCATCGAGACTTCGACTAGCCTCTCCAATCTCAAGCCAGGACAAATGATCTGGTTAAACATTGTACTTACCCGGCTTAACTAAAACTTCAAAATTGAATTCTTGGAAGAGAAACAACCAACGACAAATCCTACCTCCTAAAACTGACTTGTTAACCAAATATGTGGGCACAAAGTGATCGGTATATAATTTGGAAGGGGTCCCTAGTAGGTAATGGTGAAACATTTGTAATGCATATACCATGGAAAGGCCCTCATGCTCTATTGTAGTATAATTATTTTATGTGTTAGACAACTTGCGACTGGAAAAGTATACTAGATGGTCAATATTACCTTCACCCAGTTGCACAAGAACCTCTCCCAACACAATTGACGAAGCATCTACGTGGACAAGAAAAATTTTAGACCAGTCAGGCAAAAACAAGAATGGTGCAGTGACACGATTCTCTTTGAGAGTATCCAAGGATTCCTATCATTTCGGTGTCCAAATATACTTAGTTTCTTTGCACAACAAATTTTCTAGCGGAACTACAATCTGGGCATAATTCTAAATGAACCACCAATAATATCTTGTATGATCCAATGTGGCACACATCTCCCAATCTGAAATGGGGGCCACCATATCCAAGATTGTGTATATCTTAGCATGATCCACCAACAATCCATCCTTGCACACGACGTGGCCCAACAATGTGTCAAATGGTGTACAGAATATGCATTTCTTCGAATTTAAGGAATTTTGTAGTTGACGACATCGATCCAACATCAATCAAAGAGCATGCATGTGCTCTTTCAATAAACTGAACACAGTCCAATTATCTAAGTAAAATTCAATAAACTTATGGATGAATTCCTTGAAGGCTGTGACCACTATCCATGAAAATATTGTTGGGCCATTGTTTAAGCTAAAGGGCATGACAATGTATGCAAAGGACCCCCATAATGTCGCAAAGGTGGTTTTGGCTTGATCCTCCTATGCTATGTGAACCTGATGATACCCTGAAAAGCCATCTGTAAATGAGTAGGCTTCCTAGCCACCAACATTTTCCAGCACCTCATCTGTGAAAGGTGTAGGGAAAGGGTCATGGATACAGGTTGAGTTGAGACTTCTCATATTTACACAAATTTGAATGTCACTAGTCCTTTTGGGTTGCACCACCATAGGACTAATCCAATCAGACTCTTCTACAGGGACAATGATCCCATCATATAACATTTGATCCAATTCTTTGTGCACCTTTTCCTTATATTTTGGATTTAACTGATAGGGCCTTCGCTTGACCAGTTTGGCATATGGTTTAATTTGAATCTTCATAGCCCTTAACGATCCTGCAATGCCTTTAATTTCAAAAAAAATGTTAGGGAAACAAGTCCTCATATTCCTTGAGAAGGTCAACAACTTGAGTGATTGTCTCATTATCTCAATAATCTCCAATGATGGCCATATTGGGTGCTTCCACCATGCCAATATTATGTTTCTTGGTTTTAATTAGGCCATTATAGTCTGGAGTGGTCATCTATGTCGCCTTACCCTTTCGTGCATGCTCTCCTTCAGATTATTTTATCTGGATACCAAGTGGGTCATCGTCATCAACATTATCAACATCGATCTTCCAATAATGTACCACCTCTTTCAAATTTACCACTGGTTGATGATACGAGTAGACCACCTTGGGTGTGGCTTCCTTTGGCTTACGATAAAAAATAAAATATTTAATCTGGAGGAGAGCCTCTCTCTGAACTGGAATTTATGTTGTGATTAAACAAAACTAGGAGATCACATGGGTCCACTTGACCATTTGTCTCCTGAGCTCCTCCTGAATGTACCAGATTCTAGGGATCATATCCATATTGTGGATGAACTAATGGACCCATTGGGATCAAGGGATATTATTAGAATTCCATCACTGCTCACAAAAATAAATGTGCTCCTTGGGATCCTCAGTACCCTTGTACCAGCTAGCCAATTCAAAATCAACAATGGGATGGAACCGAATCTTGATCAACTCAACTGCCTGCGCCCAACTTTGAATATCCACATGATGGGTTTCCTACCATAACGCATGTGTCCCTCAGACTAATACATCCATGACATGAATCCTTTGTTCCACAAAGATTGGTTTTTCCATCTGTAGGAGGAATGCTTCTACCATCCTTGTCCCATCAAACCACGGGACATCGCATAGCTCAAATTCGATCCAGTGCACTGCTTTCATTATCCTCACACATCTGCAAGTTGAGACTTTGAAGAGCTTGTTTTTCCACCTATCCATGGAATATTCAGAGTCAGTGTCATAAGACTTGATACTTCTCCATCTTCATTCACCATATGCGATGGGGTTGATGTAATCCTCTCTACTCCCAGTTATCTTATAGATGTTTTCAACAGCCGAGCTCCATGCATCCTCATCCACTGACTCATTGTATTTGTCTCCTTCATATGGATCTAGAGGTGCGACCACACACAGGGTATTGATTTCAAAGGAAATTTGCCTCTTATTTAAATTCATCACTACATTATTTTCAAAGGCCCAATCAATTCCCAACAACACAGGGTATGGATCAAAGTCATCAATAATATCAATGCCCTTAAAGTCAACCTTTTTTGTGACTCCTTATATATTTATTTCCACCTACTTCAGTTGTCATATGGGGTAGACCTTGTATTGGTTTTCCAATCGTAGTTGGATGGGCGACCAGACCAATTTTGGTTTGTCCATCACCTCCCAGGACTTCTTTGGTAGAATATTCATGTCAGAAGCTAGATCCAACATGACTCCATCCATGTCATAGCCACCAAGGTCTGTTGTCATCTTGAATTATCAACAAGTGTGATTTTGCTTGCTGACTAGGAACACATCTCTTTTTGGAAGAGGGGTTGATATGGTTCCCTCCACTCCTTGTTCCCTCATGCAAGTCACTAACATTTGTGTCAACTTACTTGTAGCCCATGGATCATTTATCAATGCAAGAAAGAACATACTTGATCTTTAGGTACTTCCTTGCGACCCAAGTCATGCAGTGTTTCTACACACACTGAGCATTGTAACTCCTTAATGCACTATTCTTCATGTGCTCTATGTTCAACGTGTCACAACTCGTCATGTTCACGAGATTCTTCCAATGACCATTGTGTTGTGCATTGTATTTCTTCGGGCACACGAGCTTCTTCCAGGGATCTTTGTGTCAAGTGATGTATCTCTTCTTGGGAGAGAACCTCTTCTAGCTATCTCTATGTCACCTTATCCGCTTCTTCTCAGACCTGGGATGCCTCCAACGACCTCTGTGTCACCCATTTCACTTATTCATAGATCCAAGCCTCCTCGAGTGATTTATGTGTTGCATGCCACAACTCTTTGCGCACTCTTTCTTATTTAATATCCTTTTACCCATCGTGCATAAATTGTTTTTGTTGGGAAACATCGAACTTAGGAGGTAGTTGTGTTTCCTTTCTAATCTTCCCCTCTGGCTTCTGACCTAAGCCCTCACCATGCTCAAAGTTTGTTCATGTCTTCTCTCCTCCTCGAGTTACTACCTAGACATCGACTTCTTCATCTTTCTTCTTATTTTTGTGTGGCTCTACATGCACCATATTGCAATGCATCTTCTTTTCCTCCCACTTATTCACTAAGTTGGGACAGTCCTTTATGACATGTTCACGACTATAGAAATGTGAACAAAGAATTCATAGTTTGGTACAAAACCTTGATACATGACCAATTTCTCCACAATTGAAACAAGTGGGGGGGGTCTGCCTCCCCCTTCACCATATCCCCAGGCTCACCTGCACCCATAACCTGCTCTAGGACCTCCATGGTATATGCCTCTCTCAAAACCACCACGATCACCACCCTTTTTTTCTTCTTGTACCCAAAATGCATCATGGGTATTGTCTAGAATCAACTGGAGTGATCAATAGTTATTAACATCACGCCCCCTGGATTTACAAAACTCTCATAATCGAGTATGATGTATCTTTTTATACTTTTGAAAATTTGGGAAGTAGGGTGGTACATGGCCCCACTGTCAACATATCTCACACCATTTCGTTTATCCAGTTGGGAATGGACTTGCACCCCCATCGCAACATAATTTAGAAGTATAGGGCACTCATCCCTACGATTCCCCTTAGCGTGACATGTGGTACACCAAACATGCTCATGCATGACCTTCTTATTTTCCATATATTGTAATTGCATTGTCAAGTTGTCCAATTGTGACTGCCCCTATGTCAATCCTGTCGACTACTCTACCCCTCCTGACGTAACTTCTAAGCGCATGGAAATTTCTACCGCCTCTACTTGAGTCATCACCTTCTTCTAGGTGAGTGGGACTCAAATGTGGGGAATCAATATCGCAATAAACCACTCTCTGTGTAGCATGTCCTGGATTCGGAACATCAACTTATCCAAAAAAATCTTGAACCATTGTGCGATCTTTGTTGCTTCGTATGTGTTCCTCTTCACAGACCATATTGCTTCGCATGTGAACCGATGTTGTTTTGTGTCATCTTTACCCGTTCCATGGAACATGGGTAGACTTGGAGTGTTATCCTGATGATCCAGGAGGATCTGACAAATTCTCACACAGGTACAGGAGGATCTGGAATGCTCACAGAGGTAATAGGGATCCATAAAACCTCAAAAGTTGATCGTCTCAAATTACCAAGAAAAGGACATCATTTTGTAGAGATCAGTGATATATTTCCAACAACGCAAAAATTTCCTCAAACAAAGTTCATATGCAAAAGTTATGGTTGCTCAAAGTTCAAGTCAACCATGTCAAAAAATCAAAGTCAAAGGGACACATGTCATCTCCATACAGTCAGGGTGACATCAACATGACACATGATGACATCAACAAGGACACGTGGTAGCACCAGAGCATTCCATGTGTCACCCTAAAATGGACTTTTCAGGGGTCCATTTGGACCAATAAAATTTTGTAACGTGTCATCCATATGGATGACATGGTAGGCAATATGGTCCATGTAGCACCATTGAAAGGGTGACACATGGCCTCTATACAGCCTACGAGGTGGAAAAGTGGCACTAAAGACAACTTACGTGGTAGGACAAGTCAGCATGACGTGGCAATCCATACAACACATTCAACGATGATGTGGCAGGGGTCGTACCTTAGGCCAATGACATGCCACAATGTAGGCCAACCAAAAGGTGCCACGTGGCACCTTCTAGAAATCCAAGTTGGCCTGGGGATCGAAAAAATATGCCTTATGGGGGGCGCAATGAGTCATATGTTTTTAACTATGTAACTATATATACCATATATAGGAAGCCCATGGGTTTCGAACCCTAGACCTCTCCCAATGCCAACAACTTACCATAGCCTCCACTAACCAACATGCCAATATTATCCCTTGTTATAACTAATGCATTAAAAAATATTTATTATAATGTTGGAGTCAGCGTAAAGTCTGGGCCATATTGGGCCACCCGTGGCCTATTTAATGGGCATGGATCCCAACACCTGTCACACATCCCTATGTGCACACACTTTGAGATGGCACATATCTTGATGCAAGGAACATATTTCGAGGTTGTACATAGTGCATAAATTTGCATGCAGAGAAGAAGATAAGTTTGGAATTTCATAGAAAACAATTTCATGAGGTGATCCAGGTGGATATGTGTGGCCACCCACCTATTCCAACTGGATCAAAACAGTTTTATGGCAACTTACTATTTTTAGCAAGTTTTTGATTTCTAAACTTCTGGGGCCATTTTGAGGGCCTAAATGATTTTTTTTCGAGATCGGGCACTTCAATAAAGGCTCTAATTGAGCCCTCAAAATTAATCTCCTCATCGATACCTTTCCAACGAGCTATCATGCGCCCCAAACGAAGATCGTATGCCAAAGTTACGCCCCTGTGAAGTTGATACACCAAACTACCCAAAACGAGGTCCACAAAACTGTTGGATTTTCATATTTTGGGGTTAGGGCTTTGGATTTTCTTTATGTTAAGAAGGCCTTTGGAGCCTCATTATAGAAATCATCTTCTTGTGAATGTGAGTATCCATCACATCTCTTCTCAAAGATAAGATGCCACCATTCTAGTGAGTCTTTCACTTTGTATTTCTATAGTTTTGTACATTTCACTCATTAATAAAAATTGTGTATTATTGTATCTTTGTGTTTATGGTTTCATATCTGATATATTTATGTTATATTATTGGATATTTGAGATATCTTTGTACATTTGTTTATTATATCTCTTCTCTCATTTCGTGCCGAAAATAATCCGGATCAGTGGTATCAAAGCAGGCTCCTCTTGATCATTTTTTTCAGTGCATGTCCCCGACGAGGTCCGAGTATAAAAAGTTGGGTATTGAGCTTGTCTCTCTTGAGGAAAATTGCTCTCTCACACCCAAGAAACCCTCCATGGAAGAAGAAAGTAAAATTGACATAGCAAGCGATTCTATTAATCTATTGCTTGAGAAAGCTCTCACGCGACAGAGGGATGAAATGATGGAGAATTTTTCCCACATCCTTCAATGCCTGTCGATAACAACCGATGCGTCTTCATCAAGCGACCACTTTGGAGGAACCTTTCCTTTCAAGTTACAAGTTAATTTTGATATTATCGTAATTGAAGTAAAAATAGATGCAGATGCCCTAGAAAAATGGTTAAATCTGCTAGATGGTTATTTCTTTGTTCACAATTTTTCCGACAGGGAAAAAATCACCTTCGCACTCCTTAAATCTCTCCCTCATGTCAAACATTGGTCGGAAATTTACTGGGAGAAAAGTTCCATAGAGGAGTCTGGAATATATGGGGCTAAGCCCACTTATGATTTTTTTTATGCGGTTAAGGAACAATATTACCCTGTTGATAACTATGATGACCAGTACATGAGATGGACCATGTTGCATCAAGAGAGGGGCCAACTAGTGCCTTATTTCACCAACACCTTTCATACCTTGCGCACCAAGCTTGGTATCAAATATTTTGAGTGACATTTGGTTCTGAAATATCGTGGGGCTCTACACAGGTACATCTAAACTAAAATGGGGTTTTTGGACATCTAATCACTGGGAGTTGCCCATCGATATGCTATCAAAAGGGAACATAAATTTAG
Organism: Picea engelmannii; assembly: GCA_009831015.1. NCBI lineage: Eukaryota > Viridiplantae > Streptophyta > Pinopsida > Pinales > Pinaceae > Picea > Picea engelmannii. Next base: position 688,008 of record ML784139.1, on the reverse strand, counting down.
ACACTAGAACAAATAGGAGTTCAGTTCTACAAATCCGCAACAACCAAATTATGATAAAGACGACCTTAAAAAACAGACTCCCGAAAACCCGTCCAAGCCACGGGAAAAGAAGGGTAACGTAAATACAAAGAAGGACACTGGAAAGTGGTGCGATATCCCCAAAATCCCCTGGCACAACACTGATGAATGTCACTCAAAACAATCATTGGTGGCTGAGATCAAAGACAAGGAGTTGAACCCTGATTCATAAAATATTGGAATAAGACAGATCATCAACGCATACCCCACTGCTACTGTTACTACCACCAAAATTCAACTAGAAGAACCAGTTGATCTTGAAGAGGGGGGGATCCTCTTCCATTCACAGATGTGGGTGAAGGGAACCCCATTGCATTTTATTTTTTATAGAAGAAGCCAAAAGAACCTCATCTCAGCTGAGGTCGTCAAACAGTTGGGATTGTTGACAACACCACACCTGTATCCATACAACATCGGGTGGCTTCGCCAGGGAGGATATCTCCATGTAAGCCAACAATGTCTCATGTCCTAGGGCATCCATCCCTTCAAGGAAGATATATTATGTGATGTTTCCCTGTTGGATGTTTGTGATGTTCTCTTGGGCCAGCCATATATGTGGAAGCACCATGTTATTTATGAGTCTCGACCCCGTAAATTCATTGTTACTTTGGGGGGTCATATCTATAAGATATCAGAGGTATTTCCAACTATTGTTCCACCAAAATAGTGTCGCAATGTAATATCCCATACTGAAAAATTTAGCCTCTTGACAATCTTTTCAAAAGGCGAACATAAGACCACTGCAACCAATCCAGCCTCAACACCTTCAATCCAACATAAGCAGATTTTAGAAGAGAAAGAAGATATTTTTTCTTAACCTACGATGGTGCCTACACAATGCCCCATCAAGCCAAAATACAATAGGTTTCTTGAACATATTCAACCCTGCCAACAATAGGTTCATGACAATCTTACACAAACCAAGCAGCGCAATGTCTCCAGCAAGGAAAACATCTCACCAAGATTTAGATTGAGTGAACGCTTTCCCCTCTCCCTCGGAAACTCAATGCAATGGATACCATTGCTTCCTAAGTAGGGAGGATTGATCCTAGTGTATATCGGTGGCCACCCACCTATTCCAACTTCCTCAAAACAGTCTTCTAGAAACTTACTATTTTTAGCAGGTTTTCGATTTCTAAACTTTCGGGGCCATTTTGAGGGCCTAAATTAAATTTTTTTGAGATAGGGCATCTCAATTATATCCATAGGCTCTCATTGAGCACCCAAAATGAATCACCTCATCGATACCTTTCCAATGAGCTATCGTTCACTCCAAATGGAGATCGTATGCCAAAGTTATGCCCTCGAAAAGTTGATACACCAAACTAGCCAACATGGGGTCCACAAAAATGTTTGTTTTTCATCTTCCAAGGTTAGGGTTTTGGATTTTATTTATGTTAAAAATTCCTTTGGAGTCTCATTATAACAACCATATTCTTGTGAATGTGATCAATCATCACATATCTTCTCAAAGATAAGTTGTCACCATTCTAGCGAGTCTTTCACTCTATATTTCTACAGTTTTGTACATTTCGCTCATTAATAGAAATTGTGTATTATTGTATCTCTGTGTTTATGGTTGCATCTCTATTATATTATTTTTCATACTATTGGATATCTGAGATATCTCTGTACATTTCTTTTGTTAATGTTTAT
>ML784139.1:660195-680251 GCA_009831015.1 Picea engelmannii | reverse complement strand
CCGACTTGATTAATACTCAATGGGGATTAATCTAATAATAAAAATAATAATAATGACATGATTAATCCACAATGGGGATTTAATCCAATAACAAAATTATAATAATGCTCTTCACAGTTACATTATTTCAACATCTTTATTATATCTCCGCTCTCATTTTGTGCCGAAAATAATCCAGATCATGAAGTATATTAATAGCACCTAAGCAACTTTATACTCATTTTTCACGATTTTTGCGAGTATGAATTTGAGGTCTATTTTATGATCATAGTTCATTTTTAAAAGTCTTAGTTCAAATTGCCATTAATGAGCACCATAGTGCATCGTTTGGCATGTAAAGAGGGTAAAATTAAGCCAGTTCGGAATTTGGTCGACTTTATACTCAAATTTCTCATAATTTCGCAAGGATTCTAATGGTGAACTCATTTTCTTGTTTTGAGTAGTGAAATTAAAGAGAATCTATTAAATTGTCTTTTTGCAAACCCATGGTCTAATGTAATTTGGTATTTTTGAGATGATGGAGAAAAATCATACTGTCTAAAGGAACTTTGAAGATGATGTAATAGGTCATCCATATATGTAATTTGAGTTCTTTTGTTTTTTAATGTGTCATCTCAATAATCTGCAAATTAATCATCAGTTTATGAGTCTTTTGGATAAGAAGCACGTCATCATTTTTCTGCAAATCACCTCAATACAATCATGAAATTATTATGAATCAAGTTAGATTTTGCATGTATATATTGTAAAGAGATAAGTGGTGTCTAAGGATTTTTGGATCACCTGATTGGCCATCGTCACTCTCAAACCAACTCCTTTGATCTCACTGTTGGTTTTCAAATTCTTTTCTACTAATACTCATATAGGTGAAGTGGCATTGGTTTCACCTTCTTCTTCACTCCTCTCTTTTATTCTATCTTCTTCTACTCTGTCTCCTGCTCTGGTCATTTTAATATCTGTTGTTCTTTATTATTGACTGAAAACGCACAAGGGGGGTGGTTCAAAGGAGGGGGTAAGTCCATCTCCTTCTAACATTCCTTGTGAGGGGACTGTTATCACACAAGTTGTAGGTTGGGAAAATCCCGACCCAAACCACAATACGAAGACAACTAAGAGAATACCTACCCACTGTCACCTTAGATATGTATTCTCATCACTTTAGTGATGATTAAAATCAAGGGGTAATCTCGTGTGGCCCTAAGAGGATATGAGATAGAAAGTGAGATGATGAAATTAAATCCCCTATAGGTCAAGTTACTATATGGAAGAAGGCTTGGGGATGAGTCTTAGGAGTGGTTTAAAGTTTCCAAGACATTGGGTACCTACTGAGAGTGTTTGTACCTGCCCAAGACACAAGAAAAAACAATTGTACACAGTATATGTTAGGTGTACAAGCAAGTTAAAATTGTTTTCCCTATTTGCAACAACAAATATATATATATATATATATATATATATATATATATATATATATATATATATATATCTCGAAAANCTTAATGCAGAAATAAACATCAAAAGTATCAAAACAAAGTTACCAACTTAACGAGAACTGTGACCTCAAAACGGGAACTCTGGCTCAAAAAACCCATATTTTCTCATAAAAAAAAAACATGAAAAACAACCCCCCAAATCAAAAAGTGGTGCTATCGGCAGCACCATTTTTTCAAACGAGGTCAAGATTACAACATTTTTCAAACATGGCCTTCAAAACTCAGACAATAGCTTAGAAGAACCTTCAAATCAACACCTAAATAAAAAAATGATGTTACATAAAGAATTTTTTTTTCAAAACGTTAAAATTTTAGATAATTTGAAATTGTATTTTTAATAGTTGGTACCATTAAAACCAAAACCTCAAAATTGACCATCAAATTGAAAAATACTGCTACCAGTAGCACCCATTCTAAAGTTGGGGTATTAAAATGATACATTTTTATAAAGTGGTAAAATAAATCATCATTAGTGTAAACAAAATCATAAAATCAACCCTTAAATGCTTACTTTGTAAATCTTAGTTTATCACTCCAAGCACAAGGTAATACATAATTCCATGAAAACATCACACTATACTATAAAAAATCAACATCACTTTTTAATATTCTTTTACTTTTAATAAAAATAAAAATAAATACAAGTTACATTGAATTAAACATAAATTATTTCTTAAAAGTATTGTTATATTGTCCATATTCAAAACATATGAGATAAAAAAAATTATTATATTCTCCATAATCAAGACATATAATTCATACAACATAAAAATGATTCATAACTTCATATAAGATCATATTTAAGTTCAATGCTCATTTCTAGTTACCATACAAACATCATATGGATCAAAAATACATATAATGTTTACACTTATTCAGATTGACAAATGGATTCTGAAATTCCATCATAGTCTACATTGTCTTTAAATTAATGATTGAATGAAGATGTATATGATCCATGCTCTTCTCTATTATCGATGAATGAACCATCTGAGTCTACATGCATGCCCAACATTTCAGATGTCAAAATCCTTTTAGATCTACGACTAGGTCCAACAGACTCCCATCTTGCATTTCTTTCTTGTGGAAACAACCTCTTCATAATATTTGTTGTCTTGGAGCGAAGAGTTCCTCTCTTTGTCAAATTGAATTCATAAACAAGTATGTCAACATCATATAATTTTATGAGGTCAGTGCGACGACAAGTTGTTTTTTGACCCTTTCTTTTTTCTCTTTCTATTGACATGTTTCTCAACCACCATCTTTGTCTTGCATACACCATTGAATGGGTGTGTACCTATTGCATACCAATGCACTTTAATTGCAATAACATATTCATTTTATTTCTCAATCTTTATAACCTTTGCAATCCAAAATGGATAACAATGTGGATCTCCAATCGCTAAGACTTCAATCATGCTACCCTCCTTAATATCTTGTATTGAACCCATGTAAAGGTATTCCATGGTTTCATGTTGTGAAGGTGACCTTCACGAACCAAATACATTTATCTTTCCTCTACTTGTGTAAACTCAATAGCACCTTGAGATTCTTGTTGTTCAACAATATTTCTTTCTTCGGATTCATTTGGCATATTTTGTGGCCAATGAAATGGAGTCTTCAAAAATGTATCTTCATTTTTTAAGCTTGAAAATATGTCACTTTGACTATTGAAAAAATACTCCCACCAAACAAAATCAACACCATCAAAGTACTCATATGTATCTTTAATGGAATTTTGTATTTCTTCCATACATTCAGAATAATCTACATTTGTATTACGCCTCCGTGCATTATGGATTTCAGCAACTAAATGTAAAAACAATAACTTTGATGCAAATATTGGACGAACTGGAATGAACTTCAAAACTGTTAAACCTGATGAAGGCCCCCATTCTGCAGTAGTTGAATACTACTACTTTCCCCATATAAGTGGTTTCCCATCAACTTTTTTGAAACAAAATTGATATTGGAAGCTTATGTCATTAAGCTACTCCATACATTTGTATTCACGATGCAATCCCTAAATAAATCTTCGCATGTCAACAGTTTCTTCTAATATATGAAAAACAGGATCTGGAATGTATGCTTTATTAATATTCAATCAATAATGGTAGGCTTCCAACATTTTCCCTCTTCAATGTTACTGAAAAACGACTGAACATTTGATCAATATGATCATGAGTGTGTCCAACAAGAAGGAAGACAACTTTCACCTTTTGAAATATTATCAGTTCAACAAGCATGCTTAGATATCCAAAAACAATTTGATTTTTATTTTCATGACTAGTGTTGTCCAACTGTAGATAGAGATCTTGAGGAAGATTTCCAAACCAGTGAGTGAGCACATGATGAATTATGGTGATGGTCAGATTTGCATAATTATGAATATTTGGAGTTGTGAAGTAAACCCTTCGACACATTTTTCCATTGAAAACCATACAACCAACCAAGTGAAACTGAATGGAATTCTCTTCCTATAAATTTTTTGGTGTACGGAAAAAATGTGGTAGAAGTGTTTTTTTCTGGTCCATGCCTTCAATTATCATACCTAAATATTTGTTTAGAGCATCATAACACTTTTTCCAATGTTTGTACAACTTTCGTCTTTCACTTGATTGTTGATTTCGATGTTCTTGAAGTACTTTGACTATGGAAGTTGCACATGACCTAAAATGAAAATATTGATCATATGTTTTCATAGTTGATAACTATCCAATTTAAAAAATATATATAGTAAATACATACCTCTTTCTACCCCTTCATATTTATCTCTTCTTGATCTAAGAGTAGCACATATATTATTGATCCAGGATCTTTTCATCGTGACTTATAAAGAATTATATTAAATGAGCATAAATTAAAGTGCACCATTAAAGAAGGGAAAACTTAAAAATGAAGATACATAAGCATCATATCTAAACACAAAAACTTGATAACGGAGTTCGTCCCTGGTGGACTACGTCTCTGGGTCCTGCTCTCAAATGGGTAGGCTCTTTCATTAACTCAGCAAAAGAATTTGGCAAATACATGAATATATCTCATTCTGAAATAAAGTTGCAGAAATAATGCTTAGATCAGAAAACAAACATCACCACTGGATTTGTGGCGTCGAATTACCCAAAAATTATTGTCTCCATGCTCTGATCTGACTCTGGCACTCCCAGGCCCAAGCATAATTTTGTCTCGGTTTTCATGCCCTCTGCAACCTACAATTATGATAGTCATGTCTCGAAATTCATGCATGCAATTCTGTACGGTCTGCACCTCTCCCCCTAGCTCTAGGTGGATTGTACATTTTAAATAATTAATACAAGCGAATATACCAAGTGGGATTGGTGGTGCGTTGGTTATGGGCAGAGTTGTAAAGGCGTGGGTGTTGGTGGAGGTTCCGCGTTCGAATCCACTGGACTCCATTTTGAACGTTGGTTATATATATCCATTTCCCCACTAATTTTAGTGACCCACTTGAGGTTCTTCCAATGACCATTAAAATTGGCGTGCTCCACCAGATTTGGGGGACCCACCATAGTTTTTTAAAATGAAATCCGTTCACGGGGAAATATTGAGCATTTTCAGGATGCCACGTGTCACCCGATGATTGGGCCACGTGGCACCCACTGATATGCCCACTTGTATGATGATATTTCAGCCCTATCACTCTGTACTGACATGTGGCGCTTCCTGGGTGGTGCCACATGGCATCGCCTGGGGGTGCCACATGGCACTTTTCTATTGGTCCACATGGACCCCTGAAAATCTCATTGGCGAGTGACACGTGGCAGATTCTGGTGTTTGCACACGGCATGTTGACGTCAATATCCCATACAATGATGTCACCCTTCCATGTCAACTGTTGATGTCATGTTGATGTTAGCAGTACGTGTTGTAACAAATATTGAAATTTTGGCTTTTGATCACTTAGGAGAATGAAGGGAAGCATTGGCAGTGGAACGACCGCATACACCGAGCATTAAGCCACGCAGAGAAAAATATCAAGAGTCCGGGTTTTTTTCCGTCTAGGATTTGGCCGATGTATATATCTTAATAACTACAACCCCAATCCCCGAATTCACTAAAGTATTAAAGGATAAGCCGGGTCAAATAAAGATTAAGTGTTTTAACTGTTAATCAATCCCATCGCAATTTCGCGATTCAGGATTTCTCGCGTCAAGTATTATCAAAGTCCCGACACTTAAATCCATGAAAGGTTAAATATTAATTGCTAATCATGATTAATTAAGAGATTAAGACAAATGATTATCGCCTAATTAATCCCATCACGATTTCGCGATTCCGGATTCCGTGCATGTCATAACTCTTGAGTACATGATACCCGAAACCCGAAGGCCCGAAAGAGTGCAATGAAAAATATGAAATGTATTTCGGGGATTTGGACATTAGGGATTTGGCTGACGTGGAGATTTTAATAACCACTTCTTCGTTTCCCCGAATCCCAAAAACCCGAAATCAGGACTCCAGTCATATGCAAAACTACTTTAGAAAAATGCAATTTTCTCAGCCGTGGAGAGGCCTTTTATTGCGGTCGAATAGTCGATCGACATACAAAAATCCTAAGATATCCATTGGTGTCTTCAAAATTTCATTTTCAGCTTGGTAAGGCAGTCAAAATTCCCCCGCAAGATGAGGTTCGTTTTCAAAAATGTGGCATTTTTTACTATGCTGAGTCATCATTTTCAAATGAGGATTCTGAGCGACTGGAATATCATTTTCAGAAATGGTTTGACGATTTTGTGCCTAACACATCAGAGATCATCGACCTCTCTCAGTTTTCCTACAGGTGTCACATATTGGGAGAATCAAATCCATCTACGAGCCCTAATTTTCAGATTTCATATTTTCTCGTTTTGACACATGTTTGTTAAATGCAGATTTGGGGAAAATGAAAATGGATCTCAGGAAAATGAGAGAGGTTTTTTCTCATAATAAACAAATTCACAAAATCCTCTTTTAGTTTATACACATATATCGCGATTTGAGAGATACATAGCCATAACTGCAACCCTATTTTTCAGCAGTTTTGCCCATTTTCTATGGCAGAAAGTTTCAAGAATTGGTTGTAACTATTGTTATCTTTTAGATTAGAGAGGATTTAGACCTCAATACATATATGAGGCATATTTGTAAAATATATCAAAGGGAAAGACACACAGGAGTGGTACTCCTGGGCTGTAGCTTTCATTTTCAATTTAATATAAGATTGCAGAAGCATGTTTTACCCATATCAGAGATTCTTGTGATGTTGCTTGCAGAGTTTGTCTATTTTCTTAGTTTCAATATCACTCCATATATCTTTTCTTCTTGATTTTTAACTATTTTGTAATAGAATCCATCCTCTGTTAGATGCTCTATTGCAGAATGGTTATAGTTTTTTTCTTGCAGAGATCAAGGTTTAGAATTCATCCTTTGCTAAATGCTCTGTCCCAACAATCTCTTTCCACTGATTTGTGCTTGGAATTCACTCATCGCTAAGTGCTCCTTGTGTATTGATATGTTTTCTCTTTATTCTGTTTCCATCCTTTTATAAATCCTTCTCTTTGTAATCAACTTCTATCTCGTCTCTGCTCCATGGATTTCCATTGCCGAAACACTCTTGCTATTTTCCTGATCATTTGACTCCATGCCCAATGGACTACCTCCTGGTCCAACCCATTAAACCTAAAAACCTAAAAACTTTATGTTACCCACAGATACGCTCGTTGTTAAGCTTATTGGATATCCTATCGTGACATATATTCGAGAGATCCCTCTTGGGTTGGAAGGGGCAGCTTCTAATCAAAAGTGGTTCGTGGTTATCTCAGAATTTACCTGCATGAAACCCAAATCAAGTTCTGAGTGATAAATTATTTTTTCATTTAAAATGTGCTAAGGCTTGGCTCTATTACAACCTAGAACCAACTCTTACAACAACATTTTCTGGTGTCGTTGCTGGGGACGAAGGAACGAAGCTATCTTCCCTGGGATACGACAAAAATTTTAGATCTTCTCCTTGATGGTGAACAAGGGATAGGCATTCAATTGGTTGTGATCATTCACCTGGCAACTCCTTGGTTCAAAGACTCTACATGATTCACTGGTGACTCCACTGGTCTCAAAATGTCGAATTAATTCGTTGCTTGGATTGCTGCAAGGTTTGCTCCTCTGGATTTTACAAATGTTTATGGTTTTCCAAACACTGTTCCAGACATTAAAGTTTGGGAAGATGTCCTTCCTAAATTTGGAGAATATGTGGATGACAATCCCGCCCAACACTTGTTTGAATTCCACAAGCTCATGGATGAATTAAATATACATCATGAAGATGTCCTCATGAAATTSTTTATGTTTTCGTTGGAAAGAGATGCTAAACTCTGGTATAAATCTTTACCTCATTCCAGTATTCCTTCATTGAAAGATTTTCACATACTTTTTCATCAGCATTGTAAAAGAATCTATTCACYTGAAATACTTTTTGAAGATTGTTGTAATATAAAATTCATAAGACAAACAGATCAAACACATCTTCTTGAAGAGGAGGAAGGAATATCAAAAATTTCTCAAGTCGATGAAGATAATCAGTATGAAGAAGAGTTGGCTGATAAAAAATTAGGATATGATAGCTCTTGTGATCACATTCAAGAAGAAGGTATTCAACATCATGGTCAACATGCAGAAGAGAAAGAAAACAATAGTTGCTTGATCCAAAAATTGCATAGACCACCTCCTCCTTTAACATAAGAAGAGATAGATCTGCTCATGAACAGTCATGTTGCAACCCTTTCTTACATAGATCTGCAACATTCACATAGTCCTGAACATGTGAGTGAAACCTTATTCTATTACTGAAAATGAAAATCTAAGTTTAAATCATGACAACCATGGAACTTTAGAGGAAGTTAGTAAGCCAATTTATGATGATGATTTCCGGCCAGAGGATCATCTTGTAGACACTATTTTGTTTCATGAAGAAGATAGGGTTTTCATCTTTAATAACCTTGAAGAATGTTTGTTGTTCGAAGATGTTTTAGACTATGATTTGGAGGAGTGTGGATATGAGATAGATAGCTTCACAGTTGATATTCCTAGCATTTGTTTAACTGATGACACTCCTGAGTTATCTGATGACCCTGTTTATGATGAATATCCAGAAGAACAAGAAGAACAGATTTATTTTTCATCACACACGATAATTTACAACAGTCCTCCTTTGTTTGATGAATGTGATGAAAGTGTTTATGAAGATGATGAGCAGGAAGAAACGTTGGTTCAACAGGAAAGCAATCAGCAATATCATGAAAAAGATCAGCCTATGTATGACAACTACCAAGAAGATCTTTGGATAGAAGGTGAAGGACATAAGGAGGGGTTACTGAAACAATTGATCTCTCCTCCCTGTTTAGCAACCATTGAGCAACAGACCAATAAGTTTCAATGCGACATTTTTGCACCTATGGAAGAAAAAATCAACAGCGGACAAAGTGCACAAAAACATTTCAGACAGCTTGTCCAATAGGAGGAAGTATGGATTAATTGTGAAAGTGGTATATCTCTTCCCTTCTACGATCCAGTAGCAATTTATATGGAGTCAAAATGGGGGACTGAATTTTTTATTTCCAACTTCTTGAAGTCTGAATTTCAAAACTGTAAGTACCTGCTCCCAGGGCATGTTTTGAAATTCGCAGCTTCTCCTGTCATCCTTTTTCTCAAAGATGGAAGTATAGTTAAGTTTGTTAGTCAGATACTCCCTTGGTTGATTTGGAAGTTTTCCTATACTTAAACAAAGCAGTGATATCGGTTAGAGTAGGTGATGTATATAAATAAGCTTGAATTTGAGCACTAGAGTACAACAGTGGTTTTCAGTATGTTTCTGGTTTAGTTTGGAATCCAGTATGGTTTTGTTTAAAGCATTACAACTCCATAGCCCAATGAATGCATAAGCGGTTTTTTGTTTCGGAAAGGTGCAAGTAAAATGACAGAGTTCAGAGTTTGATAAGGATGATTTCAGGTTGCCCAATGGATGAAGGCACGTGGTCTACTGTTCTTGGCGCTTTACAGGAAAGCACCATCCCTAGATGGAGCCTCTGTTGTAACAAATATTGAAATTTTGGCTTTCGGTCACTTTGGAGAATGAAGGGAAGCATTAGCAGTGGAACGACTGCATACACTGATCATTAAGCCACATGGAGAAAAATCTCAAGAGTCTGGTTTTTTTTCCATCTAGGATTTGGCCGACATAGATATCTTAATAACTACAACCTTGATCCCCGAATTCACTAAAGTATTAAAGGATAAGTCGAGTCAAATAAAGATTAAGTGTTTTAACTGTTAATCAATCCCATCGCAAATTCACGATTCGGGATTTCTCGCGTCAAGTATTATCAAAGTCCCGACACTTAAATCCACAAAAGGTTAAATATTAATTGCTAATCATGATTAATTAAGAGATTAAGACAAATGATTATCGCCTAATTAATCCCATCGTGATTTCACGATTCCGGATTCCTTGCATGTCATAACTCTTGAGTACATGATACCCGAAACCTGAAGGCCCGAAAGAGTGCAATGAAAAATATGAAATTTATTTTGGGGATTTTTCCATCAGGGATTTGGCTGAAGTGGATATTTTAATAACCACTGCTTTGTTTCCCCAAATCCTGAAAACCCGAAATCGAGACTCTAGTCATATGAAAAAATCTGATTTTCTCAGTCGTGGAGAGGCCTTTTTTCGTGTTCGAATAGTCGATCAACATCTACAAATCCTAATATATCCAGTGGTGTCTTCCAAATTTCATTTTAATCTTGGTAAGGAAATCAAAATTCCCTCGCAAGATGAGGTTCGTTTTCAAAAATGTGGCGTTTTTTACTATGTTGAGTCATCATTTTCAAATGAGGATTCTGAGCGAATGGAATATCATTTTGAGAAATGGTTGGAGGATTTTGTGCCTAACACATCAGAGATCATTATCCTCTCTCATTTTTCTTACAAGTGTCACATATTGGGAGAATCAAATCCATCTACGAGCCCTAATTTTTGGATTTCATATTTTATCATTTTGACACATGTTTGTTAAATGCAGATTTGGGGAAAATGAAAACGGATCTCAAGAAAATGAGAGGTTTTTTCTCAGAATAAACAAATTCACAAAAGACTCTTTCAGTTTATACACATATATCGTGATTTGAGAGATACAGAGCCATAACCGCAACCCTATTTTTCAGCAGTTTGTCCCATTTTCTATGGCAGAAAGTTTCAAGAATTGGTTGTAATTATTGTTATCTTTTAGATTAGAGAGGATTTTGACCTCAATACATATATGAGGAATATTTGTAAAATATATCAAGGGGAAATACACACAGGAGTGGTACTCCTGGGCTGTAGCTTTCATTTTCAGTTTAATATAAGATTGCATAAGCATGTTTTATCCATATCAGAGATTCTTGTCATGTTGCTTGCAGAGTTTGTCCATTTTCTTAGTTTCAATATCACTCCTTCTATCTTTTCTTCTCGATTTGTAACTGTTTTGTAATAGAATTCATCCTCTATTAGATGCTCTATTGAATAATGGTTATAGGTTTTTTCTTGCAAAGATCAAGGTTCAGAATTCGTCCTTTGCTAGATGTTCTATCCCAACAATCTCTTTCCACTGATTTGTGCTTGGAATTCACTCATCACTAAGTGATCATTGTGTATTGATATGTTTTCTCTTTATTCTGCTACCATCCTTTTATAAATCCTTCTCTTTGTAATCATCTTCTATCTCGCCTCTACTCCATGGATTTCCATTGCTGAAACACTCTTGCTATTTGCCTGATCATTTGACTCCATGCCCAATGGACTACCTCCTGGTCCAACCCATTAAACCTAAAAACCTAAAAAAATTATGTTACCCATAGATACACCTGTTGTTAAGCTTATTGGATATCCTATCGTGACATATATTCGAGAGATCCCTCTTGGGTTGGAAGGGGCATCTTCTAATCAAAAGTGGTTCATGGTTATCTCAGAATTTACCTACATGCAACCCAAATCAAGTTCTAAGTGATAACTTATTTTTTCATTTAAAATGTGCTAAGGCTTGGATCTATTACAACCTAGAACCAACTCTTGGACAACAATACGGATGATGAGGTGTCCCCCTGCTCACTGACTCTGTTTGACCGCAACTTTGACCACAAATATCTTTCAAATCATAAGTTTGTTTGACGAGCAGTTTGCGTCATTAGAAATCTTGTGATGTGCTCTTCGTGATCATGACATTTTCAATGAGTTTTGGGAACTTTGAATTTTTTCCCTTTCTCTATCTGCTGGAGCCATTATGACCGTTTTGAGTTGCCTCTATGAGTTTTAAGTTATCCTTAGCCTTCTTTGGATCCTTTTTGGATCACACCTTCCCACTGAGATATTTTTGGACCACCAAAAGATTTCATCAATCAATTGGTAAGTGAGGGAAAATTCCCCTCACATTGTCCTTCTCGATCCACTTTGCCTTGCTTGGATGTGTGCCTTTTAAGCCTAGTCAAAGATCATCAACATCACCCCTGAGTGAAGTCCTCATCCTCCTGTCCAGGATGATATCCTCCTATAGCTCATCCAAGTAATCAGTTGCAAACTCATCAACTAATGGTATTGAAACTTCCTCATCTTAATCCATGATCATGGGAGGCTCAAAAAGTTTAAAGTTCTCAATGTTCACAACTGAATAAATATGCACATAAGGTGGAATATCCAAATGAAAAGCATTGGTACCGCTTTTCTCCAAGATAGTGAAGGGTCCATAACGAATGGGCTTGAGTTTCTTTCCTTCACCCTTCAATCTCTCCTTGTTGATGTGAAGCCATAACCAATCTTCAAACTGGCACTGATGATCAACCTTGTTCTTGTCATGTCGATCCTTATACTGTGCTTGAATTTTCTCCAATTGTTCCCTCACAGCCTGGTGTATTTTTTGAATCCTCTGGATGAACTTGCAGGCTTTGTCCTTCATTTGTTCTTCATTTACATTGGCATCTCTCATGTACATCAATTCCAAAGGAACCTTTGGAAAGTACCCAAAACATGTCTCAAAAGGTGAAATATGAGTGGATGAATGTAAATCTCAGTTGTGCTCATGCTGTACATAGGGTATCTGTTCATCCCATACCTTGGAACGCTTGTTGCAGTAGCCTTGAAGCAAAAGTACCATTGTTTGGTTTACCACCTCTGTCTGTCCATCATTCTGTGGATGGAAAGTAGTGCTCCTCTTCAATTTGGTGTCCATCATTCTCGACAAGCTAGTCCAAAAGTCCCCAAGGAATCGAGTATCTTGATCCGAGACGATGGATGTGGGTAATCCAAAGTGAACCCAAACATGTTGAAAGCAGATATTAGCCTTCTGCTCAGTAGTGATCTGCTTTTTACAAGGCATTAATATACACATATTGTTGAACCTATCCACTACAACATATAAATAATCATGACCCCCTTTGGTCATGGGTAACCCCCCTACAAAATCCATGGATATACTTTCCCATGGATGGGATGGAACATGAAGTGGTGAGTATAGCCCCAGTTGTCTATTAGTGGGCTTACAACTAGAACACATCACACACCCCTTTACATATTTAGTTACAATTGCTTTCATTTGAGGCCAGTAACAAAACCTCTGCAAATGAGCCATAGTTTTTCCTACCCCAAAATGCCCAAACACAAGAGAAGTATGAGCTTCTTGTATTACATGGACTCGTTCACTTGTAGGAATACATATCTTTCCAAGATGGTAGAGTAACTTTCCCTGCAGACAATAGTTCTCTACTCGTGCACCAAGGGTTATCTTCGTATATACTTCTTTAAAATCTTCATCGATTTGTTCTATATAGCTATCGTGAGATAAAGAAGCATTCTTCAAAATAATAGAAGAAGCAATAGGAGGTCTAGAAATCATATCATCTACCTTGTTACTTGTACCCTTTTTGTACTTAATTACCCAGTGAAATTGTTGTAGAAAACCCATCCACCTATAATGCCGAGATTTTTGCAATTTGGTCTGTGCTTGAAGATACTGTAAGGGTTCGTGATCTGTATGTATGATGATTTCCTTCCCTAACAAATAGTGCTTCCATTTCTTTACAGTCTGGACTAATGCATACAACTCTTTATCATATGTAGGATAGTTAACAAAAGCTTGGTTAAAAGTTTCAGAGTGGTGACATATAGGATTACGATATTGCATTAGTACTGCACCCATGGCATATCCGTTGGCATCTGTCTCGATCCCAAAAGGTCGTTGAATATTTGGTAGTGTTAATACTAGTGTGGTACTGATATTTCCCTTCAAAGTGTTGAAATCTTTTTGTTGCTTTCCTTCCCACTGAAAAGTGTTCTTCACATTGGTTAAGGCATGTAGAGGAGATGCTATGAAGGAGAAGTTGGGAATGAATCTCCTCCAATACTAGACTACACCTAAGAAGCTTCGAACTTCGGTTACACTTTTTGGCTCAGGCCAATTTACAATTACATCAACTTTGGAAGGGTCAATTTTCAATTGTCCTCCTCCTACAATATGACCTAAGTACACACGTCCCGTCTTGCCAAAATCACATTTAGACAATTTTACATACAACTTTTTCCTTTGAAAAGTATCCAATACCTACTTTACATGCCTCACATGCTCATCCCAAGTCCCATTAAAAACAAGAATGTTGTCTAAATATACAATCACAAAGTCATCTATGAAAGGCCTGAATACATCATTCATCACATGCATGATAGTTTCTGGAGCATTACAAATCCCAAACGACATAACCAACCACTCAAACAATCAATGTTTGGTTTTAAAGGAAGTTTTTCATGCATCATGTTCTATGAATCTGATTTGATGATATCCATTGCACAAATCCAACTTAGTGAAATATACAACATTCTTCAATAGATCAAGTAAATCATCTATGCGAGGAAGAGGGTATCGATTTTTCACCGTGATTTTATTTAAGACCCGATAATCGACACACATTCGCCATGTGTCATATTTCTCTGGCACCATCACGATCGAAGAACCACAAGGATATGAACTGGGTCTGATGACTCCTTGATCCAATAATCCATGTACCTGCTTCTTGATCTATGTTATCTCCACAACTGACATCTTGTACATGCCCACATTAGGAAGAGGAGAATCTTGTTGAAGATGTATCTCATGTTGGATTTCCCTCTTTGGAGGTAATCCATCTAGTTCCTGAAAAATATCATCATACTTAGAAACAATATCAATTAATTCATTTTTATGAGATGAATCACACCCTTGGAAAGCGTCGGATGTCCCGCCATCTTTCTCTCTGACAACCATGAGTACATATCTCTTATTAGTGCTTATAAGTCTTTTCATTTGACCTGCACTAACAAGTGTTGTATTTACCCTCATGTTGTGAGATCTAGCAATATATTCCACTCCCCCCTTAGTAAGGTGGTATTTGTTCTCATGACGAAATAATATTGCTTTTCTATCATAAAGATAAGGAATTCCCAACACTATTCCACATATATCAAGTGGTACAAAATCCAAATCCACTTCATCAATCAATTTTGAAGCAATAACAAATCTTATCCTACATTGTTTAGTGACATTAAGTTTTTCTTTGTCACATACCCAACAAAGAGGATAAGGTTTCACATGTGGTTTCGTTTCAAGGACCATTTTCTTGACAAGTTCTTCAAATATTAATTTTACTTGGGAACCCAAATCAAATAATGTATCTATCTTAATATGTTTAGATACAACTCTTATGTGAAATAACACATTCCTCTTTCATTCATCAACATGAAATTCATCATTTGAACTAGAACTAACATGAAGAGAATCTTTACCTTGTACTCCAACCGTTGTGATATTTCCTTCATCTCCTAAATCGGAACCAAGATCTTGCTGCACTATAGCAACGATATTTGTCTTCCCCTTTCCACCGAGTTGTTTCAGTTTCTTTTCCGGATGCAGTTTCCAACAGTGTTCTTCATCGTGACCACTCTTCTTGAAATGAGTGAAATATGGTTTTCCTCCTTCTCTCATCACTGTAGAGGTCTTCTTGTCCTTCCTTTTAAACTTCTTAAAAGTCTTCTGTGGGAAATTGGAAGGTTTCTTTGTGGGATCTTATTGAACATGTTTCCCCCTATTCTCAAGGTGAGTGGCTTGCACACAAACTTTTTCAAGACAAGTGGGGTTAAACAAGAGAAAAGTATGTCGAATATAACTCTGAAGTGCGCCAATATACTTCATTAAAGTCTCACAAGAATCCAAAGGAATGTTTAATGCAAGAGATTTCTTCCTAAATTCTTCTATGAAACTTTGTACAGTTTGTCCTTCACTTTGCCTTAAAGTTTTTCATTCCATCATTGCTTTATGTAAATATCCTAATGGATAAAATTGCTTCCTTATCACTGATTTAAATTTTGACCATGAGGAAAGAAGCTTACCACACTTACTTTTTTCCTGAAGCTTTCTCTCCCACCATATGAGAGTGGTGCCTTCCAACCAAAGAGAAGTGAGTTGCACTTTAACTTCCTCTTAATCAATATGTTGGACATGGAAATACACTTCAACCTATCGGATCCAATTATCTAGCTTTTTAGGATTAACATCTCCATTAAACATAGGTAAAGCAAATTTTACATCAAGCTTTAATAACAGTTTCTTAAAAGAGGTTTTATGGCTAGAATGATGAGCATGATGAGAATGCTCAGAGGAAGAAGAACTAGAACTCGAAGGTGAATACAAAGGCTCAAGAGGATATCCTCCAGCCCCTTGGTTTACCGAAGCATCATCATCTTCATGTGCTTCCTTTTTCTTCCCTTTCTTCTTCATCCTCTTCTCGTAATATCCATACATTCGCTCGACCATTTCTAACATGTGATAAAAGACCATGTGAAAGTTTTTCTCCTGTTCATCACGCTTATCCTCTTCTGCCATTTTATTCCTTCTGGATACACGACCAACTTCAGGATTGAAAGTCTTAAGAGTTCCTTCACCCTACTTATGCTTGGCCCTAGTAAGCATTCACACTCAAAAATTCAAGTCAAAGACGATTGCTCTGGTACCAACATGATCCGAGATCTTTTCATCGTGACTTATAAAGAATTGTATTAAATGAGAATAAATTTAAGTGCACCATTAAAGAAGGGAAAAATTTTAAATGACGAGACATAAGAATCATATTTGAATACAAAAACTTGATAATGGATTTTGTCCCTAGTGGACTACATCTCCGGGTCCTGCTCTCAAATGGGTAGGCTCGTTCATTAACTCAACAAAATAATTTGGCAAATACATGAGTATACCTCATTCTGAAATCAAGTTGCAGAAATAATGCTCAGATCAAAAAACATACATCACCATTGGATTTTTGGTGTCAAATTACCCAAAAATGATTGTCACCACGCTCTGATCCGACTCTGGCACTCTCGGGCCCAAGAAGAATTATGTCTTAGTTTTCGTGCCCTCTGCAACCTACAATTATTACAGTCCTATCTCGAAATCCATGCTCGCAAGTCCGTACAGTCCGCGCCTCTTCCCCTGGCTCTAGGCAGATTGTAATTTTTAAATAATGAATACGGGTGGATATACCAAGTGGCATCGGTGGCGCATTGGTTATGGGCAGATTTTTAAAGGTGTGGGTGTTGGCGGAGGTTTCAGGGTTGTATCCACCGGACTCCATTTTGAATGTTGGTTATATATATATATATATATATATATATATATATATAACCATATATCTATTTCCCTGCTAAGTTTAGCGACCAGCTAGAGGTTCTACCAACGACCATTAAAATTGGTGTGGTCCGCCAAGTTTGGCAGACATGCCATTTTTTTTTAAATGAAATCTGTTCACAGGCCAATATTGGGAATTTCCAAGATGCCATGTGTCACCCGATGATTGGGCCACGTGGCACCCACTGATACGCCCATGACACGTGGCACTTCCTAGGTGGTTCCACGTGGCATCACATGGGGGTGCCACGTGGCTTTTTTCTATTGGTCCACATGGACCCCTGAAAATCCCATTGGCAGGTGACATGTGGGATCCTCTAGTGCTTCCACATGGCATGCTGACATCAGTATCCCATACGATGATGTCACCCTACCATGTTAGCTACTGACGTCATGCTAACTTCATCAGTACGAATGATGATGTGTCCCCCTACTGACTGGCCCTGTTTGACCGCAACTTTGACCGCGAATATATTTCAAACCGTAACTCTATTTGATGAGCCACTTGCTTCATTAGAAATCTTGTGATGCTCTCTTCACGATCATGTCGTTTTCACTGAGTTTTGGTAACTTTGAAGTTTTGTCTTTTCTCTGTCTATTGGAGCCATTATGAGCGTTCTGAGTTGCCTTTGTGAGTTCTAAGTTATCCTTAGCCTTCTCTGGATCCTTTTTGGATCAACTGCAAATCCCCATCCTTGACTTAGGAATACAAACATTGTTGAATTGTTTCTTCCATATTCTTGTAAAATATGCATATGTAATAAAATTACCATTTCCTTCAACACCTTCAACATATCCTTTGTACAAGTTGTAGATTTCTCTCGAGAAATTATCTGGAATATGCATTGTGTCTCTATCTGGCATACACTCTCCATGTTTGGAAAAGAATTCATGCATCCATGATAATGTAGTGTTTATTAATGGCCCACTCTCTCATCCATGATGTACCTTTGAATAAAATGAAGGATCGTTTTCCAACCTTGTTTGTATTCTTGATAGACGATGATTACCAATTGAGTGAATTTTTTTGAAATCCTTTCTACAAAGTAAAATATTCTCAATGTGATAATCATATCCTATCTTGGTGGATATAATGCACCCCATCAAATATGAATTTTTCATTCTCTTATTCATTGAAAAATATGTCTTCCTTTTATTCAAGGCATACATTTAGTTCGTGTTTTTCAAACAATTCTTTTGACAACATTCACTTGAAATCAATTCACTTATGAAAATTGATTTAGTGAGAAATTCTTTCCTAGACCTTGTATAACAAGAATGATTTGGATTGATATAAAAAGTTCTAGTCCTGGTCCTAGACACAATGTTTCTTTGCAATGTCTCCACTATTTCATAATCCTCACTAGAAGGATTTTCCTCATCACCAAAAGGAATATCAAGAAAAACATTGTCAGGAGACTGGACAAGAGAATGTTGATCACTTTGATTTGTTGCAGCTAAATGATTGAGAACACAATATTCATTCCTAGGTCCATCATCATCTTCATTGATAATTTCATTGATGAGAGGAATATCAAAATCACTAGAAAAATGATTACCATCCTCACCAATGTCATTGGATCTTCCATGAAAATATTCACTTAGGAAAATCATCATCACCCTTAAGACTATCAATGTGATTATGATCCTCACTTGGAGAAAATTTTCCATCATCGTCATCGGTACCTTGAAAATATTCATTTGGAGGAAAATCATCATTGACATTGTGTCCACCATTGACATAATCATCTCCATTGCTTTCAAAATACCCACTTGAGGGAAATTATTCATTGTCCTGCTTAGTGCCTTAAAAATCTTCATCAGTATCTTGAAAATCCTCACTTGGAAGAAAATCATCATCATCAACATTGTTTCCTTTAAATTTCTCACTCGGGAAAGAGTGTCCACCAATGGCCTAATCATCTTCACTACTTTGGAAATCCCCACTTAAGTGAAATTATTCATCATCCTCATTACTGGCTTGAAAATCCTCACTTGGAGGAAAATATTCAACATCCTCATTACTGGCTTGAAAATCCTCACTTGGAGGAAAATCTTCATCATCCTCATCGGTACCTTCAAAATCCTCACTTGGAGGAAAATATTCATCATCATCATCAGTACTTTGAAAATCCTCACTTGGAGGAAAATAATCATCACCAACATTGCTTCCTTTAAATTCCCCACTCGAGAAAGGCTGTCCACCATTGCCATAATCATCATCATTACTTTTAAAATCCCCACTTGGGGGTATTCTTCATCATCCTCATTCGTGCCTTGGAAATCCTCACTTGGAGGAAAATATTCATCAATACCTTCAAAATCCTCACTTGAAGGAAAATCGTCATCACCAACATTGTTACCTTTAAATTCCCCACTCGGGAAAGAGTTTCCACCATTGTCATAATCATCTTCACTGCTTTTAAAATTTCCACTTAGGGAAATTCTTCATTTATTCATTGGTGCCTTGGAAATGTTCATCGGTACCTTGAAAATTCTCACTTGGAGGAAAATTATCATCCCAATCATTTAAACGTTGATCATAGTCTCCACTTCAACCTACATTTTGATTATTTTCATTACTATTAAATTGTTGAATAGAATGATCACCATCATATTCCTCCTCTTTATTATAGGTGCCTTCAAAGTATTCTGATATAGGACTTTCCTGAGGAACATGCTGAATAACATTGCTTGCACTATGATCGAACTTATGACAAGCTGAAAAATACGATGCCTCATTTTCATTACAAGCATTCTCATCGCATTTGCTAGTCCCAAAAGAAGAGGTATGAGAACAATTTGTTGATGCCTCGGAAATAAAATATT
>ML784139.1:626982-639316 GCA_009831015.1 Picea engelmannii | reverse complement strand
AGGAGGGAAGAATTTGATAGATCAAAATGTTTTGACTACAAATATTACGTGATTGGAGGAAATAATTCTGCAGAGGCTAGAAGAGAATTGATGCAAGAATATCCCAATAATCATGTTTTTGAGATAGTCAAATGCATAATTTATGTTGGTTTAGCAGATTCAGAAGAAAAGTTATTGTTATGGAATCATAACACAAAAAATGAGTACATAATGTCCATGAATTTCATTCAAAGGGTGAGATTTATCCATAATGATTTTTCTGAAATATGTCATGGGGATAGATCAAATGTTGATGCCAAGTTTCGGAAGCAATGTTGTATGGAAATAGGATTCTCACTTGATGATGAAAATGAAAAAGAAAAAAATCGCAAAGTAAGTCATCTATTTAGAGTTGTGGATAGTTATTTTCAATTGGGATTTAGAACTGACATGTATTGGATTTGATAGATGAGGTCTTCACCCTATGGGAAAATATTAGTATAAAAAATCAGATAGTTAAGAAGGCTAAACCATTAATATGTGGCACAAGTAAGACAGGTCGTGAAATAAAAAAGCTTCCAGATGATGTGACTATAACACCTTGGAGAACAATACAAGGAATGAAGGATGAGAAACTTATCATAGCTATATTATCATGTGTAAGGTTGGGTGAATTGTCAATGGAAGAAATGTGTGATGAATTTAAAATGTAAGTTTGTTAAGTTATTTGTATTTATGTTAGGACAAGAAAATTTATTTTTTGAGTTTAACGAATCAATGTTCTAAGTATTTTATTATATATATCTTATTTTATTTAGTCACAAGGTGTATATGAGAATACAAGAGGAAATGGTTAATATGTTGAATGAAGCAAGTTGGGATGATGTTAAACTCAACTATACAGATTCAAGCTCTACAACAGTATTGAAACAATTTTTTTTTGCATTCAAAAAGGTATGATGATTTATTACATTCATATTATCCATTTGTAAGTTAATTTGTTTATATTTAAATACTTATAGATATATAACTGTATGTTTATTTGTTTCATTAAAGATGTCAAAGAAGAATTCACATGAAGTACTTGAAACCTTCAAAAAAACTATTAAAAAATCAAGTTTGAAAGAGAAAGAAGGAGACGTGTTCAAACTGTTGAACTTGATGACACCCTTGATCACTACATTTGGAATGGGCTCGACATTGTTCAATATAAAGTGATATTAGGTGATTGTGAACAACTTGCAAATATTTTTCCTAAAAAAGAATACTCCCTAGTTATTGTGGATATCCCTCATGGTTATAATATCCAAAGCATTGGATATGATATTGAGCCTTATACTTACCAAACTTTTAATAAAGTCGTTATGGGATTTATGGGATTTATGGAAGTCACAACATCACTATTTTGGAGATTTCTGGTATTTCATTTAGACACACAACAAGAATTAGTACAATCAAGATTCAAGGGAAAATAAAAGACAATGATGCAATTTATTTGGTAAGATATTGAAAGTGTATGTTTATAAATTAAGATTAGAAAACAATTTTATTAATTCACAAGTTAATTGAATTTGCACTTATTTATGTTATAGGCACAAGCCTAATATTCATAGCTCCAATAGAGAACCATCTGTTAAAATTTTAGTATGCTCGTTTAACCATAGAAAATGTCACATCATTGTCACCCAACCATAGGCATTCATATATGCCACCCCTGAGCACACTAACCTTTACTTAGAATAATTGTGGCAAGTCTACACTAGAACCAACAGATAAACCCTAGCTGCTAACTGCAACAACAACTCAAGACAAGTAGAGCGCTCCTTCTCCAAGGATAGCATGCAAGAGAGAGAGTCTCCATATCCATAGAACAAGTACCATACACAACTGCAACAGTTGCAGCTACACTACTCTCTCAACCTTGTGCCATACTTAGTAAGAATATCACCAAGAGTTTCATAAGGCACCACCAAGAGAATCACCAAGAATATCACTTGCTAGCGCTAGAGAGAGACCAAGACCAAGAGATGATTGTACGCCACTCTCCACAAGACTTTCACTCTGATTGGGTATCCAAATGAGTTTAAACGTCCTCTATTTATATTAATATGTCCAATGACTTTTCTGGTTGGGCCAACCTAACTTTCTGGTAATTATATTTTATGTTTATCTTTTTCTTGTGGATTCAACTTGTATTTCTGGAAGATGATATTCTAATATTATTTATTCTTCTAGGCTGACTTGTCTTCTAGGGTTTCCACACATATGTTTGATGGTTCAATTGCTTCCAGAAAATTCTATTCTAAGTCATGGGAGAGTTATGATAAAAATGAATTAGAGGTGATCTTTATTTATACAAATCATCTAAGACATATTTTTTCCACATAACTTAGGGTAAACCAAAAAATAAGGGGACAGCCCTTATTTTACCCCTTTACACAAAATAATACTCTGTAATTCATATTTTTCACATAAGTAAAACCCTAAAGTAAGAAGTCACCCTTCTAGGGTGACGTTTTGGCACTTTTACAATTCGTTGGAGTAGGAGATGAGTGTGCTAGGCCTCCAAAGGCCAATTGTCTTCAATCTAACCCTCTCCTCCATCATCCATGGCTTCCTTCCTTCAAAACGTGCCAAGTGTCTTCAACCACCACCGAACCCTAGCCCTGATGTGACATCAAGCCCTCAAAGGTGACGTTTTGGCCTCCTTAGGCAAATTGTTTGGGTGGTAGGGGCTAGGTTAGGTCCTTCATGATGTCTTATAAGCCTCCAAAATCATGTCTTCATCATTCAACATGTGGGCCCTTGGAATCCAACCTGTGGTCTTCAAACCCATTGGAAGCCCAAGCTAGGCTTGTTCTTCCAAATCTGTCCACTAGCTAGGTCCTGCAAAGACAAATGGATATGCCCTCCAAGGATCTCAAGTCAAATGCATCATGATGAGTAAATCAAATAAATAAAAGATTTATCTAAAATTATCAAAGAACCTATGCAATTTTCTAAGTTTAGGTATGAGAGGGTTGGCAAAACGACCTATTGGATGAATCATACCTCAAGTTTAGGGGTGTTTCCCAAGGGGGCCTCCTTCTAAGTCATGTGGATGAGGTGTCATGGATGGGGGGGAGAATTTTGGGCATGGGTTTCATGACATACAAGGGTTTGTAGTGTCTCATTTATGGGTTCCTTTGTAGAGGGTGTGTTGCACCTTCGTTTTCAATGCAACCTTTTTCCAAGCCGATTTATTGTATTTTATTCTTTTAGGATGTTTCCAAGTTGAATCCAACATGGGGATTCTACCTAAGCATTGAAAATTGTTCCCACCTTGAATCTACCCTGGTCACGTCAGGCTTCCCCAAGTTGAAAACATCTGTGGCGCTTCTACCTAAGTAATAAAAACAGTTCCCACACATGCTCCATCCTGGTTGGCATTTTCTTATTAATTATTCTTTTACGGGTCCCATCAGTTTCTTATGAGATACATTTCAATGTCATACAGATCCTTGGGTGAGAATCTATAAGGTTTATGATTGGATTTTATCTTTTTCAAGCTACAAACATCTGGCCCTACAACCTCTTCTTCCCATGAAATGAGGGACAACCCCTTCTTGGGTCAATACACTCGAAAATCCAAAAAGGTGAGGAAATGAGGGGATGAAGAGGTGGAAAGTGACAAGTATGGTCGGGAGTGGTATGATGACTTGTCAAAAGGACCTCCTAGTAGAAAACCTATCCCTAAGGGTGACCCACTTAGTAGGGTGCAATGTCAACCACCAAAGTAAAACAGGGCAAAGAGCATAATGTCCAAGCAAACGTTACATAATCAAAAGAAGTACTAGCTGCAAGAAACTCAAATGCCTCAAATAGTGAAATGACACTCACCATAATACTTGAATTGTACATCATGGAGAAAGACCCAATGTATTTTGGAGGCCAGTTGATGTGGTGGATATCGTCGTGATGAACCTGAAGCTATGGTGGTGAGGTACGTCTCTGTCTGTGCAAGTGGACATTGTTGGTCAAGTTGTCTCTCGGTACTCCATGTATGCAACCTGAGGGCCTCGAGACATCATCTCTTTAGTTATCCCTAGAAGTTGGGATAATAGGGACCTAGAGAGTTGCCTACTTTCATTCGAGCAAGACCATCTAGAATTTCCAATTATTCTCCCCCAGCACTAGGAGATCCTCTGTCTTCTTCTTCTTCTGCACCTCTACTATGTTCCTCATCTTCTTAAGAGGTTGTGGCACTCCACAAAAGCCAAGGGGTTCAGACTTCTGCAACTGGGCCCCTGGTGATCTGAATCGAATCTGATAATAACAATTGGCTATCAGCATAGGACTCTAAGATGACCAACACGGGAAAAATTTCAAGATATGAATGACGAAGGATATCGACTTATCAACATGAAGGGCCCCATGTCAGCATGATAAATGTCCAATTTTGTGTGTAATTTATGTAAAGTTGGGGAGTATATTATTGTATCCATAAAACCTTTTCCACGTAGGAGAAAAGACAAACAAACAAACAAAAGAAGGAAAAGTGAACTGGAGAGAAGCTGAAGCATTGGGGACGCATGACCTTCCAACTATCCTCTCAGTCAACTTAGTGTTCTATATCATGTATCCCCACAATGAGGATTGGGTTATTTGGTTGTGAATGATGTAGAGAGGTTTCCCAGATGTCACTAAGGAGCATAGAGACGAACCAGAGAGCCTTTAATTTTCCCATTGTTGAATAAATAAGAGCTTGATCGAAGCCAAAAGAATGTTGGCTTTCCCATTTGGGTTTCTAGGGTAAATTTTGAGTTTATGTGTGGTGAATTCCTTGTGGTTGCATTATTTATGAATGGTTCTTGTGTGCACTATAACATAATATTTGTTTGTGTTTTATTTAGAAAATGAAATTTCATACCAGTTTGGACTTAAGCTCATTTTATATGAAAATTCTCATCATTGGTTTGTAAGCCAGGCTAACGACTCTTTAACCATAGTCATGCATTGATTTTTCAGAGTTAGGATTCGATGACCATCCTCCCTGAGTCGTTGCAAATTCATTGAGGGTTTCTAATTTCGTTTTGAGTCATTGGGAACATTCTCGACTTTGCTAAGCATTTTCCTTTTTCCCATAAATCATATATGACATGTATATTGAAAGCTAGGGTTTTGTGGGCATTTATTAATTACCCACATACCATCTACATTTTTTTTCAATTGAGTCGGCTACCAATTTCTCCCTGTACGTTTTTCTCTCTTATCGAATTTCCAACTCAACTTCAAAACATTTTTTATGTGTCATGGATTGTCAAAACCACCCCTGAGTGTTTCTTGTATGTTGTGGGTCTCCAAATTCACCCTCTAAACGTTTTTATGTGTCGTTGGTTATCAAATTTGTCTTGCATACTTTCCCCACGGTTGTCGATTTCCAAATTCAATTTTCATAAGGTTTTCCATCATGATTGGTCACCAAATCCACCCTTTAAATATTGATGCTAATTGTGGGTCGACCCATTACCGACGAGGTTCGTTTTTTGTCGAATTGCTTTCTTCATTTGATCAAAAATTCTTCCTGGTCGAACCAATATGCCCACCATTTCTACTGGAGTCTTTTTGGTTGATTTGGCTTGTTTTGGTCGACCCAAATTTCACCCATTTAACTTGGTCGACTTTCCTTTCATCTAAGTTGACTTACTCGACTAGCATATCTTCTAACTCGACTAGAATCATTTTTTTTGTCTAACTCATTTCCTCATTTCAACTTCTGATTAGTCGAATCCATTTTTATTTGGGTTGACTCGAATTGCGGCTTGGTTGGTTGAGCCTATTCCCATCAATGAAGAGCTAAGATTATATTTATTATAGAGCTATCAGTGTTGGTGAAATGGTGAGACTATAAGCTTCATGTTTACAGATCAGATGGTATCCGAGAAGAAGTTTGAATGCATTTATTGAGACCTGTATGGTGAGTACCTGTAGTGATTACAAAAGAAAGGTACAAGAGTTGTTTCCAGGGTTAGAGCGAGGTAGAGCATCAAGAATTTCAGAAGAAAATTATGAAGGAGATGAGGAAGAAGATCTCAATGTTAGGTTGGATCGATATGCACATAGTTTGGACACATTGACATCAATGGTGTCACAACTATTGGCAGCGAAGAGCAAGGAAATAGAGGCTTGTCATGAAGACCACAAGAAGGAATAAAGTAAGCTAGAGACAAAGCCTAAGATTGAGCTAGAGATGGGAGAGTGGTGTTATAGAAAGACACGGGTACCTTTTCGTGTAGAGGCCAAGATGGAAATCAAGCCTTATGTTGTAGAAGTGGATGCTATCAGGTTGAACTAGTGGCTACAACAGATGGAAGTATACTTCAACATGCATGAAGTAACCGGAAAACAAAAGATTGATTTTGCTCGATTGAAACTTGAAGGCCATGATTTGAGATGGTGGGAGAGTGATGCAGTAAGAAGAGCACTAGTAAATGAGCCACGAGTGACTAATTGGGAGGTGTTCAAGAACATGATCAAATCTCAATTTTATCCAAAAGGGTATGAGGAACACCAACAAATAGTATGACATTACTTCAAACAGAGACAAGGACAATCAGTGCAGGAGTTCATGACAGAGTTCAGGAAGAGAGAAATTCAGGTGGGGGTCTCTCTCAAAAGTCCAGACATGTTAGTCAAGTATTTGGAAGTATTTTTGTCTCAAATTCGTAGGCAACTAATGTTATTTAGAATGAAGACAATTGATGAGGCCAGTGTTCAAGAACAATACCTTGAGGGAGGAAAGCAAAAGAAACAACCAAGTAGAACCACAAGAACAAATGAGAAATAAGAAAAATAAGAAGAATTGGAATGAGAAGAAGATTGTGGATGTAGCACAAGAAGAAACACCTTCCATCCAATAATGTAAAGGATATGATCGAAATAGACACACTGAGGAGAATTGTTGGAAAATTTACCCTGAGAAGTACCCAAAATATTTTCAGAAAAAAAAAAAAAAAAAATTAAAAAAACATTAATATCAGTAGATGTTGAAGAACGGGTGGAGAGCACATCAGCCCCACAAGGGAAGATTAACTGCACTAATATTTAGAAATAGGTAGCATTGGTTAGTTGTTTTCATATGGAGGAGAAGGTAATGAATGAACTTTTCTGCATTAAAATCCAGATGAAGCAAAACAAGGTGGATTGTTTTTTCGATCTGGGTTTATAATCCAAGTTGATATTTGCACAAATCATTGAGAAGCTTGGGCTAGATACTCAAGATCATCTGCATCCATACCCTCTGGGTCGGGTAAGGAAAGATGTGGAATTTAAAGTGAGAAAATAGTGCAAATTTAATTTTTCCATCAATCAAAACTTTGTTGATGAAGTAGTTTCAAATGTGGCTCCTCTAGACATATGTGGAGTCATATTGGGAATTCCATACTTGTATGTGAGGGATGACATTTTCAAAAGGAGCACAGATCAATATAGGCTAGTTAGGGAAGGAAACGATTATACCATAAATGCACACCAGGACAAATCTAAGCTCTCTTTGATCAGTGCTCATCAGGAAAGAAGAATCATGGGAAGTACAAAGAAGTTTGTCTTGTTGTTCCTAAGAGATGGAAAGAAACAAGGAGAAGGAATAAAGTTGAAGATGAAAGCATCCTTGGAAGGATGTAGTGGTGATCAATGTCAACAACTACAACAATTGATTGAATCATATAAGGAAGTGTATCAAGAACCTCAGGTACTTCCACCCAAGAGAGAGGCCGAACATGAGATTCAGTTGTTTCCAGAGTCACCACTGCCTAATATTGGGTTGTATATGCAATCTGTCATTGAAGCAGATGAAGTGAAGAATCAGTTGCAACAGTTGTTGGAGCGGGGAGTCATCAAACCTAGTACATCACCATGTGTTTCTCCCATCATCATGGTGCCAAATAAAGATGGAAGTTGGAGAATGTGAATTGACTACCATTCCATGAATAAGATCACCATCAAGAATATATATCCTTTTCCAAGGATTGATGACTTGTTGGATCAATTGAAGCAAGCCAAAATCTTCTATAAGTTAGACCTAAAATCAGGTTACCACCAAGTGAGGATCAAAGCATAAGACATGTGGAAGACACCTTTCAAGACAAGACAAGGTTTTCATGAGTGGTTAGTAATTCCTTTTGGATTATGCAATGCACCTACAACATTTATGAGACTACTAAATGATGTACTATGTCCCTTCATTGACTCTTTTGTAATAATATACCTAGATGGCATACTAATATTTAACAACACTTGGCAAGAGCACCTCTCACATGTGACATAGGTATTAGAGACCTTGAATAAGACTCAGTTGATTGCCAGCTTGAAAAAATGTGAGTTTGGAAAGACTTCCTTGATATATCTTGGGCACATGATTGGAAGAGGAGAACTAAGGGTAGATCCATAGAATATTGCAGCCATCACCCAATGGCATATTCCCACGAATGTGACATGGGTCAGGATTTTCATTGGAACATCTCAATACTTAATGAAATTCATTGTAAAATTCTCCATAGTAGCAACGCCATTACATGCCATAACTTCCAAAGGAAAGACCTTTCATTGGGGAAAGACACAGAAAAGAGAATTTGAAGACTTGAAGAAGAAAATCAATGATTCTCCAGTGTTAACTATGCCAAATTTACAGATACGTTTTGAGTTGGAGACTGATGCTAGTGGATATGAATTAGGAGCAGTGCTCATGCAAGGATGAAGGCATGTGTGCTACCATTTAGAGTTGTTTCATGGAGTGGTTCTTGACTATCCCATGTACTATAAGGAGCTATTTGTGATTGTACAAGCAGTGAAGAAGTGAAAGCATTACCTCTTGGGAAAAGAGACTGTTGTACATATAGATCATCAACCCCTTTAGTATCTACAAATCCAGAACAAGATGCAAGAAGTGAGACATTACAAGTGGTTAGTTTTTTAAAGCAGTTTCATTTGTTGATTAAGTACAAGAAAGGAGTCACGAATACACTAGTAATCATTCTCTCTCGGCCACCACTGAAGAAGATTACAACAATTGGAATGATAATGCATCTTGAGCCTTTCACTCATGAACTTCTGAGTGAATATTATGAGGGAGATGAATATTTCAGAGGAGTCTACAAGCAACTGAAAGAGAGGGTATTCGATGTCATGGAAGGAAACGAATACCACCTCCAAGATGGGATGACGTACAAGATGGAAAAACTATGCAAACTCCGAGACAGAAGAGTTCGGTTGATGAGAGAAGAACACACTTGTAGGGTTGCTTGACATTTTGGCCTGACAAAGATAGTGGTGAATCTGCAGCAGTATGTATATTGGCCAAAGATGCAAGAGAAGGTGGAAAATTTTGTCAGAGGTTTCATTTTGTATAACACTAGCAATCCAAGCAACCAGAAACTTGGTTTTCACATGYTATTTCCAGTACCAAACAAGCCTTGGAAGATCATATCCATGGATTTGTTTGGAGGTTTACCCATGATTCATAGAGGCCATGGCTCTCAAACCACGAGGAGTTATGTGACATTCTACATACCACCAGAAATGGAATGACATGTACTATCCATATAGAATAGTATTACCTTCAAATATAGAAAAAATCATATTGTTATCCATCAAACAAACTTGGGTCCATTACCCAAACCTAGGTTCTCCAACTTCACATGGTCATAACTCTCTAACCGTGAGGAGTTATGTGACGTTATACATACCATCGGAAATGGCATGACAAGCACTATCCATCTAGGATAGTTTCCCTGACAAATTCATTGTCCTTCATCTCATTATTCCACAATTAAGCATGGGTTCTCTTACTCCGCAAAGCATCTTCCCATGAGGGATTTCACCATAAGGGGACCACTTGGAGTTCATCCATATTTAATTCTTATCAACCATGAAAAAAAAATAATGAGTCATATTTACATCAAACAATCTTGGGTCCATTACCCAAACCTTTGTGCTACAGGGATTTCTTCAAGGGTTGACATCAATGACAACCAACCTTAATCAACAATCTCCCCCTTTGGCACTGATGGAAACACTTTGATGCAATATTGAAATCATATCACTCATGCTCCCCCTAGAACCATGCCTATGTCCTTTGCATCTGATAAATTTGTCTCTGTCCTCTGCATCTGATAAATCTGTTCCCCCTAGAACCGTGCCTCTGTCCTCTGCATCTGATAAATCTCTCCCCCTCTATCCTCTGCATCTGATAAATCTCTGCCCCTTTGTCATCAATGGAAAAGGTATCTTTCCATATGGGGATGCTCCCCTTGACTGGAGTGTCCTCTTATGGTGCTTCCTTGTGTACATCTAAGACATATAAGATAAGCATTCAAAAAGAATTCATTTTGGATTAGAAATAACTCCAAGTCTTTGGCGAAGATATTCAAAGGCTTCCCGTGGAAGTGGTTTCCTAAAGATGTCTGCCATTTGTTATTTTTTTCCCACATACTCAACTCTGATGTTCTTTTCAGCAACTTGTTCCCATAGAAAGTGATACTTGATTGGAATGTGCTTTGACTTGGAGTGCATCACCAGGTTTTTTGAGATACTGATGGCACTTGTATTATCACAATATATTGGAATGGGCTCATCATACTCAATCTGTATATCTATCAAAGTTTGTTTCATCCAATGAACCTGTGTACAACATGTTGTTGCTACAATATACTCTGCCTCGGTTGTAGATAGAGATATTGATGATTGTTTCTTGCTTAGACATGATACCAAACACTCACCTAAGTACAATGCTACTCCACTGGTGCTTCGTCAGTTATCAATACAACTTGCCCAATCTACATCTGTGTAGGCAATAAGTGATAGATCTTTGTCTTTTGGATACCATAATCCAAACTCTTATGTTCCTTTGAGATATCTAAAGATCCTCTTTACTGCTAATACAAGTGATTCCTTTGGTGCTTCTTGAAATCGGTCCACCTGTCCAACTGGCTGCATTACATCTGGTCTGGATACTGTCACATATAGTGGGATGTCAATCATTGACCTATATTGCCTCTGATCTGTAGACTTTGAATCATCATCTTTGTTCAACTTACAATTGGTTTGCATGGGAGTGATAATTGGTTTGCAATCTTCCATTCCGAACTTCTTTAGCATTTCTCTGATATACTTGGTTTGAGAAATAAAAATTCCTTGGTTACTTTGATGTATCTGAAGTCCCAGAAAGAAGGATAGTTCTCCAAGTAACGACATTTCAAATTCATTCTGCATGTCTTTTGCAAATTTCTGTCTTAACCTGTCATCGTCACTACCAAAAATAATATCATCAACATAAACTTCAATTAATAAAATATTACCTTGACTTACCTTGATGTAGAGGTTGTTGTTTGCACTTCCTTTTCTGAACCCTGTTTGCTGCAGATACTTATCCAGTCTAGAGTACCATGCTCTAGGAGCTTGTTTTAGACCATACAAGGCCTTCTTTAATTTACACACATAGTTTGTGTTCTCTGACAACTGAAATCCTTCTAGTTGTTCAATGTAGACTTCTTATTCAAGTTCCCCATTCAGAAAAGTTGATTTTACGTCAATCTGATATACTTTAACATTTTTGGAGCATGCATAAGCTAAAAGAAAACGGATTTCTTCCATTCTGGCAACTAGGGAAAATGTCTCTTCAAAGTCGATTCCTTCAATCTGTCCATATCTTTTACATACCAATCTATATTTTTTCCTTGTAACATGTCCATCTTCATTCAATTTATTCCTGAAAACCCATTTTGTTTCCAATAATCTGATCTGAAGGATGATTCTTCTGTACTCGTTTGCTAGGTGTCTTTGGAGATACTTGTTGAACTTGCTCTTCTGATTCTGTCGGATTCTCTTCATCTTCATCTTCCTCTTCTACTTCTTTTTCATCTTCTTCTTCAAAAAGTTATTCCATTGATTTATTTTCTTCTTCCTTTGATTCTGGTCTGCCTGTTTCATCAATTGTTACGTTAATGCTTTCCACAACTTTGTTTAATATTAGATTATAAAACTTGTATTCTTTCCTTGTACTTGAGTAACCAACAAGTATTCTTTTCTCAACATGAGAGTCAAACTTTCTCATTCTTCCATCCTCTCTTTTGATGTAGCATTTTCTTCCAAAAACTCTGAAGTGCTTCACATTTGCTGGTCTTCCTTTCCATAGCTCGTAGGAAGTTTTATCAGTGTTGTTTCTGAGCATTACTCTGTTTGGAATGTGAACTGTTGTATGCATTGCCTGTGTCCAAAAAATATCTGTCAACTTTGAATCCATTATCATTGTTCGAGCCATTTCTTGTACTGTCCTATTCTTTCTTTCAACAACTCCATTCTATTGAGGTGTCCTAGCGAC